>LS990922.1:32170631-32443345 GCA_900464855.2 Musa schizocarpa | reverse complement strand
GCGGAGCATAACGCCAGCCATCTCAGCACCCTAAAACCCCGGGTGGCACAGGGCTGGATGGGGCATTCAGATAGCAGGGATGGTGCTGCATCAAGGCCGCCGCTTAGCAAAAATGGCCATTTGTGGGCAGTTCTTTGTGTCGCGTAAAACACGCGGTGCAGAGCAAAACGTCAGCCATCTCAGCCTGCTGAACCCTCGGTGGCAACGTGGCTGGATAGGGGCATTCAGATAGTAGGGACGGTGCTGCCTCTCGCTTTGCTTCATTGTTCACGCCGTCGCCGCTTTGCTCAGCCAAAAAATGGCCCGACGGCCCGTTTTGAGCCGCTTTTGGCCAGTTTTAGGGTAGTTCTTGTTTGCCGCTGGCGAACGACGCAGCGGAGCAAAACGTCAGCCATCTCAGCACCTGAAACCCCCGAGTGGCATAGGGCTGGATGGGGCATTCAGATAGCAGGGACGGTGCTACCGCTGGTCGCCAGCCAAAATGGCCAGTTTTGGGCCGTTTTGGCTAAGTTTTTGGCAGTTCTTTGCGTCGCGCGAACGACGCAGCGGAGCAAAACGTCAGCCATCTCAGCAACTTGGACCCCCCCGGTCGCACAGGCTGGATGGGGCATTCGTGATAATAGGGACGGTGTTGCCTCTCGCCGCCACTGTCCGCTCGCTCGCCGCTAGTTCACTTCAGCAAAATGGCCAGTCTTGGCCCGCGTTTTTTAGCTATTTTGGCCAGTTTTTGGGTAGTTCTTGCATGCCGTGGGCGAACGACATTAGCGAGCAAAACGTCAGCCATCTCAAGACTGAAACCCCGGTTGGTACAGGGCTGGATGGGGCATTCAGATAGCAGGGACGGTGCTGCCTCGCCGCTTTTATTGTCCGCCGCCGCCGCCGCTAAGCTTTAAAAAATGGCCAATTTTGGCCTGTTTTTGCCAGTTTTTGGTCGTTTTGTGTGACGCGAGAAACGACGATTGAGCGGATCAAAACGCCAGCAATCTTCAAGACCGAACCCCCGGTTGCACAAGGCTTGATGGGGCATTCATATAGCAGGGACGGTGTTGCCTCTCACTTCGCCGCTTCTTCCTTCGCCGCTTGTTTGCACAGCCAAAAAATGGCCTGTTTTGGCTAGTTTTGGGCTGTTTTGCAAGTTTTTGGGTCGTTTTATGTGCCGGGTATCTGACGCGATGGGAGGGGAAAACGTCATCCATCTCAGCACTGGAAACCCCGGGTGGCACAGGGCTGGATGGGGCATTCAGATAGTAGGGACGGTGCTGCCTCGCTTCGTGTTCGTTGTCCGCCCTTTCGCCTCGCTTCAAAAAAATGGCAAGATTTGGCCAGTTTTTGGGCTGTTTTGTCCAGTTCTTGGGCCGTTATTGTGTGCCGCGGGGAACTTTATGAGTGGATTAAAACGTCAACCATCTAAGCACCCTAGAACCCCCCGGGTGGCACAGGGCTAGATGGGGCATTCGTATAGTAGGGACGGTGCTGCCTCTCGCATCGCTCGCTGTCCGCCACTCGCCGCTCGCTCGCTCAGCCAAAAATGGCCAGTTTTGGCCCCTTTTTGGGCCATTTTGGCCAGTTTTTGGGCAGTTCTGCGCGTCGCGGGCGAAGCGACGTGAACGGAGCAAAACGTCACCCATCTCAGCATCCTAGATCCCCCGGTGTTACGAGGATGGTTAGGGCATTCGATATAGCAGCGACGGTGGGTTACCTTCCTCGCTGTTGTTCGCCGACATTTTCTCGCTTAGCCAAAATGGCAAGTTTTGGACCCTTTTGGGCTCTTTTGGCCAGTTTTTGCCGCCGTTTTGTGCCATGGGGTGAACGACGTGGATGAGCAAAACGTCAGTTATCTCAGCACCCAGGAACCCCTGGTGCCACAAGGATGGTGCATTCAGATAGCAAGGATGGTGTTGCCACTGGCCGCGACGCTGTCCGTTTTGCTGTTCAAAAAAATGGCCAGTTTTGGCCCTTTTGGGCTGTTTTGCTGTTTTGGCATTTTTTGCGCGTCGCGGCGAACGACGTGAGCGGAGCAAAACGTCAACCATCTTAGCACCCGAACACCACGGATGGCACAGGGCTGGATGGTGCATTTCAGATAGCAGGGACAGGGGCCTTCTCGCCGGCCGTTGTCCGCCCTTCGCCAGGTTCGCTTCAGCCAAAATGGCCAGTTTTGGCACGCTTTTTGGGCGTTTTGGCCAGTTCTTGCATGCCGCTGGGCTAACCACGTGAGCGGAGTTAAACATCAGCCATCTCAGCGCCTGGAACACCCCAGGTGGCACAGGGCTAGATGGTGCATTCGTGATAGCATGGACGGTGTTGCTTTGCTTCGGCGGTCCTCCGCCGCCGCCGCTTCGCTCAGCAAAAAATGGCCAGTTTTGGCCCGTTTTTGGGCTGTTTTGCTTAGTTTTTGGGCAGTTCTTGCGTGTTGCGGGCGAACGACGCGGAGCAAGAGCAAAACGTCAGCCTTCTCGACCCCGGAACCCTCGGATGACACAGGGCTGGATGGTGCATTCATATAGCAGGGACGGTGCTGCCTCGCTCGTTTCGCCGTCCGCCGCTTCGCCGTTTTTCGCTTCAGCCAAAATGGCCGGTTTTGGCCCGCTTTTTGGGCTCTTTTGGCTAGTTTTTTATTGTTCTTGTGTGTCGCGGCGAACCACGCGCGCGAGCAAAACGCCAGCCTTCTCAAGACCTTTGGAACCCCGGGTGGCACATGGCAGGATGGGGCATTCATATAGCGGGACAGTGTTGCCTATCATTCGCTATTCGCCCATTCGCTTCAGCCAAAATGGCCAGTTTTGCCTTTTTGGGGCTGTTTTGGTCATTTTGGGTCATTCTTGTGTGCCGGGTCGAACGATGTGAGCGGAGCAAAACGTCAGCCATCTCAGCACCCTGACGCCGGTGGCACAGGCTGGATGGTGCATTCAGATAGGGGGGGTGTTGCCTCTCTCCGCCGCTCCTTATCCCCGCCGCCGGCCTTTTCAGCCAAAATGGCATGTTTTGGCCCTTTTGAGCAAGTTTTGGCCGTTTTGGGCAGTTCTTGTGTGCCAATGGCGAACGACGTTAGCAGAGCAAAATGTCAGCCATCAGCACCCTGGACCCCTCGGTGGCTGTGGGTTGATGGTGCACCGTGATAGCAGGGACGGTTCCGCCGCCGCCTGCCGTTTTCGTTTTCGCCGTCGCCGTTCGCAAAAAAATGGCTAAGTTTTGGCCTTTTTTTGGGCTGTTTTGGCCTGTTTTGGGTCATTCTTGTGTGCCGTATGACGACGTGAGCGGGAGTTAAAAACGTCACCATCTCAACACCCTAGAACCCCCGGTGGCATAGGGCAAGATGGGGCATTCAGATAGTAGGGATTTGTGTTGCTTCGGCGCCGCTGTTGTCCGGCCGCCGCCTTCACCAAAAATAGCCAATTTTGGCCCTTTTCGGTCTGTTTTGTCTAGTTTATGTACAGTTTCAGGTGTCGCGGGTGAACGACGCGGAGCAGAGCAAAACGTCACCATCTCAAAGACTCGAACCCCGGTGGTGACATATAAGGTTTGATCGGGCATTCGTATAGCAGGTACGGTGCTGCCTCTCGCTTAGCTCGCTGTCCGCCACTCATCGCTCGCTCGCTCGGCCAAAAATGGCAGTTTTGGCCTATTTTTGGGCCCTTTTTGCCAGTTTTTGGGAAGTTCTTGCATGCCGCGGCGAATGACGTGAGCGGAGCAAAACGTCTGCCATCTCAGCACCCTAGAACCCCCCGGGTGGCATACGGCTGGATGGGGCATTCAGATAGAAGGGACGGTGCTGTTTATCGCTTCCCCACGCTGTCCGCCGGGCCGCTTAAAAAATGGCCAGTTTTGGCATGTTTTTTGGCCGTTTTGCATGCCGGTGAACGACGCAGCGTAAAACATCAACCATCTCAAGCATCCCGAACTGTCACGCCCTCAAAAATATCGGACAATATTTAAAATTTTCATCATAACTACCAGGATCCAAGCACACATTTGAGGTCACTAAGAAAACATTCAGATCAAAATTTCACCTCTATAGTCTACAAATTCAAAACCCTCAGGCAATTCATAAACATACCACACATCACTCGATAATTCATACAATCGAACTCAACTCATCAAGATAATAACCATAATATAAATTCACAAATGGGGAAGTCTATGCAGTCACCAAACCAACGATTACCATAAGATCATATCATTACACTAATTTAACTTAACATACCAAAATCCTATACATGAGGGATCCTTTATCTTACACAAAATCCATGTGTTTAGATTCATCGTCACATTTCATAAGATGTAGAGTATCTTATACAACAAATACACATATGCTAACAAAGGTCTGCCTAAAATCTTCTAAACTTTCCAAAAGCCCAATCTTATCATTTAAGCAAGCAATATGCTATCGAAAAAAAATTTATCAACAAACGGGTGAGCATAAAGAGCTCAAAGAAGTGACTAACATATCCATATCAAAATAGTACAACTTCCAAGAGATACAGTTCCAAAATACAAGGCAGAATATACGATTTCAGAGACATAATATCATTAAGAGCAGAATACAATTGTCATTTCAATCTTACATATTTGGTTCCCAAGATTGGGGCATAGAGTAATTGGAGCATATCAAGAATAAAGGAAACATATCGGGGTTTATCAATGGCATATAAAATGTTCAAGCATATCAACGGCATATGGAACATTTCAAGCAAAATCATCAAATGAATGAAGCATTTTAGAGCATATCAAAACAAATATCGCATTTAAGCTCAAACGCCGCCCCTGACGTTGTAATCATATCATTCTTATCCGAGAGCATGAAAAGTAAACAACTCACCAAAACTCGGATGTCATGTCAAACATATAGAAGGTGTGGTGGGATCTTAGTCGAGAATGTGATTCATCCATTTTGAATGACCACTGACAAAACTCTCCCACGTTTGGGAGATCCATCCACCCACGTCTAGGTGAAGTCGAGGGGCGGCAGAGCATCGCGAGGCTCTAAGCACATACCCTTTACCATTTTCGGCAAAGGTCCGAATATCCCACGGAGAGGGACCCCACAGAGGGTAATAAGCGATCCCACAGAAAGCGGGACCCCATAGAGTGGGTATTGCGATACCCTTTACCATTTCTGGCAAAGGTCCAGACAATCCCACACACCAGAGTACAAGAGGGCAGTTTTAACAATAAGTAGCATATATCGGAAGCACACGCTGAACAACTAACGCAGCATGTGCCTTTTTTCAGACAAGACAATACGAAACAAAGAACAAATCTCTCACAAATGTATTCATATTTGGAATGAAATAAATACAAGAGTATACAGGAATTTCCAAGCAATCATATTTAGCTCAAATCCAATAAGAAGGTTAAACGAATTCAAATATCCAAAGGAACGGAGCAGAATATGCGTAATCGACCAAAGCTCGATTTCGGATAGAATTCCAGTGGCACATCAAACAAATACTTCAGAATATCAATTATGCTCCAATACCCATAAGAAAACTATGATCGAACAATATATCAATCTATATTCTGATGGGACAAATTTCATACGAAACAGGGTTCCCAACGCGGAGTTACCTTTGATTTGGCAACACAAGGTCAAAAACACAATCACTGGTTTGCAGAATTTATAGGGTCGGATTCAACAGACAATAGGGTAGGCAATTGAATTCCAAAATTTTCAGACTATATGTCAAAAGAAAGATTTTCAAGTCTAGTTTCAAATAAAATTAGTTTGGTACAATTCAGAATTTTTAACAGGGAGTTATAGGCATTTTAGTATCGACAGGTCAGAAATCTTGAACCCTGTTTTACAGCGTCTATAGGCTCAATTGAATCAGATGTTTGGGTAAGTATTCGGTGTCCAAAATCTACAAAATCAGTGTCAAAAGGAAGATATAAGAGTCTAATTTCAAACAAAATAGTTTCTGCCCGTATTCACATTTTGTACTAAAACTTATAGCTGAAACAGCGTATAGGGGTCAGTTTACCGAAAAAAAAACTTCAGAATCTTTGGTTCTATGTCCAAAGAGAGACATATCAGTTTCTAAATAGAAATCCTTCAATTTATTTTGAATCACATAAAAACAGAGACTAAAAATTCTGTAGGATGGGATTAGAACACTTGCCTTTAAGAATTTTTGACCCCCAATTGAGAAGATTGAGCAAGAAAACTTAAAGCCCCAATTTCTTCTTCCTCTTCTTCTTCTTCTTCTTCTTCTTCTTCTTCTTCTTCTTTCTTTCTTTCTTTCCCAGATCATCCACGCAGTTGCCTTCTCTGCTTCCTTAAGAACGAAGGCAGAGAGGCTTAAGCGGTGGAGTTTGTATTTTTGTACATTTTACAGTTTAGTCCTTGTATTTAACATATTTACGATTTAGTCCTTAGGGTTTACATATAGGTCCTCAGATTCTTTCTTTTAACACATCCTCCAACTCTTATGAATAAGTTCTCAGATTCATACTTTGACTTTTTATCAAATTTAAAATAGATACCTACATTTCAACTAGAAACTTATACGAAAATTCGGAAATGAGGGGTGTTACACTCTCCCCCCCTTAAAAGAAAATTTTAGTCCTCTAAATTTATCGTACCTCTATCGATGAAAAGACGGGGGTACACCTTTGTCATTTCTTCCTCTAGCTCCCAAGTTGTTTCCTCCTCGAATGATGTCTCCAAATTACTTGAACCAATTGAGATGACCCATTCCTTAGGACTTTTTTTTTCTTATCAACGATCCGAATAGGCTCTTCCACATAAGATAAATCTTTATCAATCTCCACCAGTTCATACTTAATGATGAGAAGGGTCATATATATACTTCCTAATCATCGAGACATGAAATATATCATGGACATGACTCAATGTCGGTGGCAAGGCAATCGTGTTTGGTGTAACCAACCCTCTCGAGAACCTCAAAAGGTCCAATAAACTGGGGCTTAACTTTCCTTTCTTCCCAAACCTAATAATGCCTTTGAACGGAGACTTTCAAGAATACAAAATCTCCGATTTCAAACTCAATATCTCGTCTTCTATTGTCCAGATAACTCTTTTGACGACTCTAAGCAGCTTTTTAACCTTTTCCTTATAACTTGAATTTTCGGTAGTTTCTTATACTTTTGTCGGTGCTAACAGCTTTCTGTCACCAACTTCCTCCCAACATATAGGTGTTATGCACTTTTGGCCCATATAAAGCTTAGTGAAGGAGCCATTTGAATACTTGAATGATAACTATTATTATAAGTGAACTCAATAAGTTTAAAATATCTTTATCCCATTCACCCTTCCAATCCATAACATAGGCTCCAAGCAGATCCTCAAGTGTTTGAATTGTCTTTTTTCCGAATCCACCATCACCGAGGATGATATGATACTAAACTTAACTTTAGTGCCCATAGATTCTGTAATCTTCTCCGAGAATCTAGAGAGAAATCTGGAGTCTCTATCGAGATGATCTCCTTTGGAATACCATGAAGTCTTACTATTTCACCGACATATAAATCTACAAGTCTATCGCTTAATAAGTCATATTAATCGGTAGGAAATGTGCAGATTTTGTTAACCTATCAATGATAACCCAAATAGCATCATGCTTTTTAGAGGTTCCGGGTAGTCCCAAACAAAATCCATAGTAATGCATTCCCATTTCCATTCGGGAATATCTAAAGGTTGTAACAACCCTCCGTGTCTTTGGTGTTCTACTTTGATTTTGACAAGTCAAACATTTTGAAACATACATTGCAATTTCCTTCTTCATGCCTTCCCACCAATAATGACTTTGAAGATCTCTATACATCTTAGTGCTCCCGGGGATGTATGGTGTACTTTGAAGTATGACTTTCCTTCAGATTTGATTCTTAATATCTGGTTCATTTGGTACACATACCCTCTCCCCAAATCTCAATAGGCCATCCTTTGAAACTTGAAATTGTGGCTTTAATTCCTTTTCTACTTCACTCCTCAAGTGGATTAAATGTGGATCTCGTAATTGTCCTTCCTTAATTTGTTGAATAAGATCTGGAATGCACTTTCGAATGGAGGCCATCAATATCATCAGTCTTGCTCTTTCCTCAAAGCTTTCAAATCAAAATTTTCTTCTAATAACTTCCATTGCTTCACAAACCGGATTAGCCATAAAACTTGTAGATTTCCTACTAAGTGCATCACTAAAACATTGGCTCTGCTTGGGGTGATAATGGATGGCACAATCATAATCCTTGAAGTTCTATCCATCTTCGCTGCCTCATGTTTAACTCTTTCTGAGTGAAAATATATTTTAAACTCTTGTGATCAGTGAAGATTTCAAACTGTCGACCATACAAATAATGTCTCAAAATCTTTAGAGCAAAAATAATTGCTGCTAATTCCAAATCATGAGTTGGATAATTCAATTCATAACCTTTAAGTTGCCTAGAAGCATAAGCAATTACTCTCCCTTCCTGCATTATAACACATCCTAGGCCTTTTCTTGAAGCATTAGTATAAACTACAAATCCCTCACTACCACTTGGAATAGTGAGAATAGGGGCACTAGTCAATCTTCTTTTTAACTCTTGATAACTTTGCTCACAATCATCACCCCATACAAATTTCATATTCTTTTTAGTGAGGTTGGTGAGAGGTTGAGCGATTCGAGAAAATCCCTCCATAAATCTCCTGTAATAACCTGCCATGCCCAAAAAGCTTCGAACTTCTATTACATTTGTTGGTACTTCCCATTCAACTACAGCTTCTATTTTCCTTGGATCAACAGATATACCCTTCCCTGAAATCACATGGCCTAAGAAAGCAACTTCATTCAACCAAAATTCGCATTTGCTGAACTTCGCATACAACTTCTTTTCTCTTAGTATGGACAACACATCTCTCAAGTGTTCCTCATGCTCCTGATTACTCTTTGAATACACCAATATGTCATCAATAAATACAATTACACAGATATCCAAAAGCGGTTGAAATATCCTATTCATTAGTTCCATAAAAGCTGCAGGGGCATTTGTCAAACCGAAAGGCATCACCAAGAATTCATAATGACCATATCGAGTTCTGAAAGCTGTTTTTGAAATATCCTCCTCTTTGATCTTCAACTGATAGTCACCTGACCTCAGGTCAATCTTAGAGAATACTTGTGCACCCTGCAGTTGATCAAACAAATCATCAATTCTAGGTATGGGATACTTATTTTTGATGGTCACCTGATTCAATTGTCTATAATCAATACAAAGCCTCCATATTCCATCCTTCTTCTTCACTAATAGTACCGGAGCACCCCATGGGGATACACTGGGTCGTATGAAACCCTTATCTAATAATTCTTGTATTTGCTTCTTTAATTCCTCTAGCTCGAGTGGTGCCATTCTGTAGGGAGGCTTAGATATTGGGGTTGTATTGGAGACCAGATCAATAGCAAATTCACCCTCTCTATCTAGAGGTAAACTAGGCAAGTCATCTGGGAATACATCAGGGAATTCTTTGACCACTACAATTTCGTCTAGGTGGGTTTCCTGATTTGAATGCTCCTTTACACACACCATATAACAAAGATAACCTTTCTGCATAAGACGATAAACTTGAAGTGCTGATATCAAGCAAGGAGGCAAATCATGCCTAATGCCCTCAAAGAAAAATATAGGCTGATCTGGTATGCAGAAAGTAATTATTTTTTTGTAACAATCAATACTAGCGTGATGTGAAGATAACCAATCCATGCCAAGTATAATATCAAAGCCCTGGATCTCTAGGAGAATCAAATCAGCAAGGAGTTCGTGGTCTCCAATAGAGATCAAACAAGATGGGTAGACCAAGTTGGTTGCCAATGAATCTCCAACAGCAGTTGTTACATATAACATATAATCCAGGGGTTTAGGTAGAATATCCAAGTGATAAGCAAAGTATTGTGAAACAAATGATAAGTTGGATAGGGATCAAACAAAACTTTTTTGCATTTCTTTTTAGAAACATGAAGAATACCTTCCACCACTGATTTAGAAGCTTTAGAATCTTGTTCAGTGATAGCATACACTCTAGCATAGGTTGAGGGTCTAGGAGGCAGTGGCTCTTTTTTCCTATTCAGTGGGCAATCTCTTACTTGATGATCTAACTTTCCACAAGCAAAATAGGCTCGGTCTTAGAAAACACAAACATGTTTCATAACTTAACTTGCAATTTACATATGATTGAGTCTTTTGCGATGACTTTCCTTTTCAAATCCAAATGTCTTGACACTCTTGTTATTACTTTCTGATTCATTTCCAATCATATTTTTATTGGTAAACTTGTCCTTATCATTCGTAACACTGATCTCCAAAAATTATTTTCTTTGTTGCCATTAATGATCGGCCTCTACTTCCAATATAAGGTGGCAAAAGAATTCTTTCGATCATTAGAACAATTTTGTACATCAAATATCTTCTCTGTTTGCATCATCCGTTTTTCTACCACCAATGAAATTTGGTTCACCATGTTTTCATCGCGCTACTCTGATTTTGTATCATCGATCAACCCTTTCATCGCCCTTAATTAATCAGAAACAAATGAAATAGGAGGACCATATGTCCTCATCATCCTAGATTCCTAAAATGCATCAAAGAAAATTTCCACCAATCATTATCACTGGACCTCAATATATTTTGCACGTCAACATATCAAATATTTCAGTGATCCTCAAACAATGCTCTGATACCACCTCTGTCACGCCCCTCAAAAATATCGACAATATTTAAAATTTTCATCATAACTACCCAGGATCCAAGCACACATTTGAGGTCACTAAGAAAACATTCAGATCAAAATTTCACCTCTATAGTCTACAAATTCAAAACCCTGTGCAATTCATAAACATACCACACATCACTAGATAATTCATACAATCAGAACTCAACTCATCAAGATAATAACCACAATATAAATTCACAAATGGGGTTGTCTATGCAGTCACCAAACCAACGATTACCATAAGATCATATCATTACATGAATTTAACTTAACATACCAAAATCCTATACAAGAGGGATCCTTTATCTTACACAAAATCCACAGGTTTAGATTCATTGTCACATTTCATAAGATGCAGAGTATCTTATACAACAAATACACATATGCTAACAAAGGTCTGCCCAAAATCTTCTAAACTTTCCACCGCCTCAGCCCAATCTTATCATTTAAGCAAGCAATATGCTATCCTGAAAAATTTATCAACAAACGGGGTGAGCATAAAGAGCTCAGCAAGTGACTAACATATCCATATCAAAATAGTACAACTTCCAAGAGATACAGTTCCAAAATACAAGGCAGAATATACGATTTCGTAGACATAATATCATTAAGAGCAGAATACAATTGTCATTTCAATCTTACATATTCGGTTCCTGACAGATTGGGGCATAGAGTAATTGGAGCATATCAGTAACAAAGGAAACATATCGGGGCTTATCAATGGCATATAAAATGTTCCGAAGCATATCAACGGCATATGGAACATTTCGAAGCAAAATCATCAGTGAATGAAGCATTTTAGAGCATATCAAAAACAAATATCGTACAGAAGCTCAAACGTCGTCCTTGACGTTGCAATCATATCATTCTTATCCAGAGCATGAACAGAAACAACTCACCAAAACTCTGGATGTCATGTCAAACATATAGAAGGTGTGGTGGGATCTCAATCAGAATGTGATTCATCCATTTCTGAATGACCACCTGACAAAAGTCTCCCACGTCTGGAAGATCCATCCACCCACGTCTAGGTGAAGTCAGAGGGGTCTGTAGAGCATCACAGGCTCTAAGCACATACCCTTTACCATTTCTGGCAAAGGTCCAGAATATCCCACGGAGCGGGACCCCACAGAGCGGGTAATAAGCGCATCCCACAGAGCGGGACCCCACAGAGTGGGTATTAAGCGCATACCCTTTACCATTTCTGGCAAAGGTCCAGACAATCCCACACACCAGAGTACAAGAGGGCAGTTTTAACAATAAGTAGCATATATCGGAAGCACACGCGGAACAACGAACGTGCATGTGCCTTTTCGAGACAATACGAAACAAAGAACAAATCTCTCACAAATGTATTCATATTTGGAATAAAATAAATACAAGAGTATACAGGAATTTCCAAGCAATCATATTTAGCTCAAATCCAATAAGAAGGTTAAACGAATTCAAATATCCAAAGGAACGGAGCAGAATATGCGAAATCGACCAAAGCTCGATTTCGGACAGAATTCCAGTGGCACATCAAACAAATACTTCAGAATATCAATTATGCTCCAATACCCATAAGAAAACTATAATCGAACAATATATCAATCTATATTCTGATGGGACAAATTTCATACGAAACAGGGTTCCCAACGCGGAGTTACCTTTGGTTTGGCAACACAAGGTCAAAAACACAATCACTGGTTTGCAGAATTTATAGGGTCGGATTCAACAGACAATAGGGTAGGCAATTGAATTCCAAAATTTTCAGAATATATGTCAAAAGAAATATTTTCAAGTCTAGTTTCAAATAAAATTAGTTTGGTACAATTCAGAATTTTTAACAGGGAGTTATAGGCATTTTAGTATCGACAGGTCAGAAATCTTGAACCCTGTTTTACAGCGTCTATAGGCTCAATTGAATCAGATGTTTGGGTAAGTATTCGGTGTCCAAAATCTACAAAATCAGTGTCAAAAGGAAGATATAAGAGTCTAATTTCAAAAAAAATAGTTCCTGCCCGTATTCACATTTTGTACTAAAACTTATAGCTGAAACAGCGTATAGGGGTCAGTTTACCGAAAAAAAAACTTCAGAATCCATGGTTCTATGTCCAAAGAGAGACATATCAGTTTCTAAATAGAAATCCTTCAATTTATTTTGAATCACATAAAAACAGAGACTAAAAATTCTGTAGGATGGGATTAGAACACTTGCCTTTAAGAATTTTTGACCCCCAATTGAGAAGATTGAGCAAGAAAACTTAAAGCCCCAATTTCTTCTTCCTCTTCTTCTTCTTCTTCTACTTCTTCTTCTTCTTCTTCTTTCTTTCTTTCTTTCCCAGATCATCCACGCAGCTGCCTTCTCTGCTTCCTTAAGAACGAAGGCAGAGAGGCTTAAGCGGTGGAGTTTGTATTTTTGTACATTTTACAGTTTAGTCCTTGTATTTAACATATTTACGATTTAGTCCTTAGGGTTTACATATAGGTCCTCAGATTCTTTCTTTTAACACATCCTCCAACTCTTATGAATAAGTTCTCAGATTCATACTTTGACTTTTTATCAAATTTAAAATAGATACCTACATTTCAACTAGAAACTTATACGAAAATTCGGAAATGAGGGGTGTTACAGTAACCCCCGGGTGGCACAGGGCTTGATGGGGCATTCATATAGCAGGGACGGTGCTGCCTCTCGCTTCGTTCTCTGTCCGCCGCCCGCCGCTCGCTCGCTCAGCCAAAAATGGCCAGTTTTGGCCCGTTTTTGAGCCATTTTGGCCAGTTTTTGGGCAATTGTTGCGTGCCGTGACGAACGACGTGAGCGGAACAAAACATCAGCCATCTCAACAACCTGGACCCCTCGGGAGGCATAGGGCTGGATGGGGCATTCGTATAGTAGGGACGGTGCTGCCTCTCGCTTTGCTCGCTATCTGCTGCTCGGCGCTTGCTCGCTCAGCAAAAAATGGCCAGTTTTGGCCCGTTTTTGGGCCGTTTTGAGCAGTTCTTGCGTGCCGCGGCGAACGACGTGTGCGGAGCATAACGTCAGCCATCTCAGCACCCTGGAACCCCCCGGGTGGCACAGGGCTGGATGGGGCATTCGTATAGAAGGGATGGTGCTGCATCGCGCTTCGCTCGCTTAGCCAAAAATGGCCATTTTTGGGCAGTTCTTACGTGTCGCGACGAAATACGTGTGCAGAGCAAAACGTCAACCATCACAGCACACTGGAACCCCCCGGGTGGCACAGGGCTGGATAGGGCATTCGTATAGTTGGGACGGTGCTGCCTCTCGCTTTGCTCGCTGTCCGTCGCTCGCCGCTCGCTCGCTCAGCCAAAAATGGCGAGTTTTGGCCCGTTTTTGAGCCGTTTTGGCCAGTTTTTGGGTAGTTCTTGTGTGCCGCGGCGAACGACGTGTGCGGAGCAAAACGTCAGCCATCTCAGCACCCTGGAACCCCCCGAGTGGCATAGGGCTGGATGGGGCATTCGTATAGCAGGGACGGTGCTACCTCGCGCTTCGGTCGCTCAGCCAAAAATGGCTAGGTTTTGGGCCGTTTTGGCCAGTTTTCGGGCAGTTCTTGTGTGCCGCTGCGAACGACGTGTGCGGAGCAAAACGTCAGCCATCTCAGCAACTTGGAACCCCCCGGGTCGCACAGGGCTGGATGGGGCATTCGTATAATAGGGACAGTGCTGCCTCTTGCTTCGCTCACTGTCCGCCGCTCGCCGCTAGCTCACTCAGTAAAAAATGGCCAGTCTTGGCCCGTTTTTTAGCTATTTTGGCCAGTTTTTGGGCAGTTCTTGCATGCAGTGGCGAACGACATGAGTGGAGCAAAACGTCAGCCATCTCAGCACCCTGGAAACCCCCGGTTGGCACAGGGCTGGATGGGGCATTCGTATAGCAGGGACGGTGCTGCCTCTCGCTTCGCTCATTGTCCGCCGCTTGCCGCTCGCTCGCTCAGCCAAAAATGGCCATTTTTGGCCCCTTTTTGCCAGTTTTTGGGTCGTTCTTGTGTGCCGCGAGGAACGACGTGAGCGGATCAAAACGTCAGCAATCTCAACACCCTGGAACCCCCCGGGTCGCACAAGGCTTGATGGGGCATTCATATAGCGGGGACGGTGCTGCCTATCGCTTCGCTCGCTATCCGCCGCTCGCTCGCTCAGCCAAAAATGGCCAGTTTTGCCCTTTTTGGGGCCGTTTTGGTCAATTTTTGGGTCGTTCTTGGTTGCCACGTCGAACGATGTGAGCGGAGCAAAACGTCAGCCATCTCAGCACCCTGGACGCCCCCCGGGTGGCACAGGGCTGGATGGTGCATTCGTATAGCAGGGACGGTCCTGCCTCTGGCTTCGCTCGCTTTCCGTCGCTCACCGCTCGCTCGCTCAGGCAAAAATGGCATGTTTTGGGCCGTTTTTGAGCTGTTTTGACCAGTTTTTGGGCAGTTCTTGTGTGCCACGGCGAACGACGTTAGCAGAGCAAAATGTCAGCCATCTCAGCACCCTGGAACCCCCCGAGTGGCATAGGGCTGGATGGGGCATTCGTATAGCAGGGACGGTGCTACCTCGCGCTTCGGTCGCTCAGCCAAAAATGGCCAGTTTTTGGGCCGTTTTGGCCAGTTTTCGGGCAGTTCTTGCGTGCCGCTGCGAACGACGTGTGCAGAGCAAAACGTCAGCCATCTCAGCAACTTGGAAACCCCCGGGTCGCACAGGGCTGGATGGGGCATTCGTATAATAGGGACGGTGCTGCCTCTCGCTTCGCTCACTGTCCGCCGCTCGCCGCTAGCTCACTCAGCAAAAAATGGCCAGTCTTGGCCCGTTTTTTAGCTATTTTGGCCAGATTTTGGGCAGTTCTTGCATGCTGTGGCGAACGACATGAGCGGAGCAAAACGTCAGCCATCTCAGCACCCTGGAAACCCCAGGTTGGTACAGGGCTGGATGGGGCATTCGTATAGCAGGGACGGTGCTGCCTCTCGCTTCGCTCATTGTCCGCCGCTCGCCGCTCGCTTGCTCAGCCAAAAATGGCCATTTTTGGCCCGTTTTTGCCAGTTTTTGGGTCGTTCTTGTGTGCCGCGAGGAACGACGTGAGCGGATCAAAACGTCAGCAATCTCAACACCCTGGAACCCCCCGGGTCGCACAAGGCTTGATGGGGCATTCATATAGCGGGGACGGTGCTGCCTATCGCTTGGCTCGCTATCCGCCGCTCGCTCGCTCAGCCAAAAATGGCCAGTTTTGCCCTTTTTGGGGCCGTTTTGGTCAGTTTTTGGGTTGTTCTTGTGTGCCACGTCGAACGATGTGAGCGGAGCAAAACGTCAGCCATCTCAGCACCCTGGACGCCCCCCGGGTGGCACAGGGCTGGATGGGGCATTCGTATAGTAGGGACGGTGCTGCCTCTCGCTTCGCTCGCTGTCCGCCGCTCGCCTCTCGCTCGCTCAGCCAAAAATGGCAAGTTTTGCCCAATTTTTGGGCTGTTTTGGCCAGTTTTTGGGCCGTTATTGTGTGCCGCGGGGAACATTGTGAGCGGATTAAAACATCAGCCATCTAAGCACCCTAGAACCTCCCGGGTGGCACAGGGCTAGATGGGGCATTCGTATAGTAGGGACGGTGCTGCCTCTCGCTTCGCTCGCTGTCCGCCGCTCGCCGCTCGCTCGCTCAGCCAAAAATGGCCTGTTTTGGCCCCTTTTTGGGCCATTTTGGCCAGTTTTTGGGCAGTTCTTGCGTGCCGTGGCGAGCGACGTGAGCGGAGCAAAACGTCACCCATCTCAGCATCCTAGATCCCCCCAAGTGTTACAAGGATGGTTAGGGCATTCGTATAGCAGCGACGGTGCTACCGCTCACTTCGCTCGCTGTTCGCCGCTCGACGCTCTCTCGCTCAGCCAAAAATGGCAAGTTTTGGACCCTTTTTGGGCTCTTTTGGCCAGTTTTTGCGCCGTTCTTGTGTGCCGCGGTGAACGACGTGAGCGGAGCAAAACGACAGCCATCTCAGCACCCAGGAACCTCCCGGGTGCCACAAGGATGGTGCATTCGTATAGCAAGGATGGTGCTGCCACTCGCTTCACACGCTGTCCGCCGCTCGCCCGCTCAGCAAAAAATGGCCAGTTTTGGCCCATTTTTGGGCTGTTTTGGCTAGTTTTTGGGCATTTCTTGCGTGCCGCGGCGAACGACGTGAGCGGAGCAAAACGTCAGCCATCT
This sequence comes from Musa schizocarpa, assembly GCA_900464855.2. Taxonomy (NCBI): domain Eukaryota; kingdom Viridiplantae; phylum Streptophyta; class Magnoliopsida; order Zingiberales; family Musaceae; genus Musa; species Musa schizocarpa. The sequence goes on along the minus strand of LS990922.1, from coordinate 32,426,483 downwards.
TAGCACCGGAACACCTCGGATGGCACAGGGCTGGATGGTGCATTCGTATAGCAGGGACAGTGCGGCCTCTCGCTTCGCTCGCTGTCCGCCCCTCGCCGCTCGCTCGCTCAGTAAAAAATGGCCAGTTTTGGCACGTTTTTGGGCCGTTTTGGCCAGTTCTTGCATGCCGCGGCGAACGACGTGAGCGGAGCAAAACGTCAGCCATCTCAGCGCTCTGGAACACCCCGGGTGGCACAGGGCTAGATGGTGCATTCGTATAGCATGGACGGTGCTGCTTCTTGCTTCGCTAGCTGTCCTCCGCTCGCCGCTCGCTCGCTCAGCAAAAAATGGCCAGTTTTGGCCCGTTTTTGGGCTGTTTTGCTTAGTTTTTGGGCAGTTCTTGCGTGCTACGGCAAACGACGTGAGCAGAGCAAAACGTCAGCCTTCTCAGCACCCTGGAACACGTCGGATGACACAGGGCTAGATGGTGCATTCGTATAGCAGGGACGGTGCTGCCTCTCGCTTCGCTCGCTGTCCGCCGCTCGCCGCTCGCTCGCTCAGCCAAAAATGGTCGGTTTTGGCCCTTTTTGGGCTCTTTTGGCTAGTTTTTGGGCCGTTCTTATGTGCCACGGCGAACGACGTGAGCGGAGCAAAACATCAGCCTTCTCAGCACCCTGGAACCCCCCGGGTGGCACATGGCAGGATGGGGCATTCATATAGCGGGGACGGTGCTGCCTATCGCTTCGCTCGCTATCCGCCGCTCGCTCGCTCAGCCAAAAATGGCTAGTTTTGCCCTTTTTGGCGCTGTTTTGGTCAGTTTTTGGGTCGTTCTAGTGTGCCGCGTCGAACGATGTGAGCGGAGCAAAACGTCAGCCATCTCAGCACCCTGGACGCCCCCCGGGTGGCACAGGGCTGGATGGTGCATTCGTATAGCAGGGACGTTGTTGCCTCTCACTTCGCTCGCTATCCGCCGCTCGCCGCTCGCTCGCTCAGCCAAAAATGGCAAGTTTTGGCCCGTTTTTGAGCTGTTTTGGCCAGTTTTTGGGCAGTTCTTGTGTGCCACGGCGAACGACATTAGCAGAGCAAAATGTCAGCCATCTCAGCACCCTGGACCCCCCCGGGTGGCACAGGGCTGGATGGTGCATTCGTATAGCAGGGACGGTCCTGCCTCTCGCTTCGCTCGCTTTCCGTCGCTCGCCGCTCGCTCGCTCAGGCAAAAATGGCCTGTTTTGGCCCGTTTTTGGGCTGTTTTGGCCTGTTTTTGGGTCATTCTTGTGTGCCGTGGCGGACGACGTGAGCGGAGCAAAACGTCAGCCATCTCAGCGCCCTAGAACCCCCAGGGTGGCATAGGGCAAGATGGGGCATTCGTATAGTAGGGACGGTGCTGCCTCTCGCTTCGCTCGCTGTCCGTCGCTCGCTCGCTCAGTCAAAAATAGCCAATTTTGGCCCTTTTTCGGCTGTTTTGTCTAGTTTATGTATAGTTCTTGTGTGCCGCGGTGAACGACGTGAGCAGAGCAAAACGTCAGCCATCTCAGCACCCTGGAACCCCGCGGGTGGCAAAAGGCTTGATCGGGCATTCGTATAGCAGGTACGGTGCTGCCTCTCGCTTCGCTCGCTGTCCGCCACTCGCCGCTCGCTCGCTCAGCCAAAAATGGCAGTTTTGGCCCGTTTTTGGGCCGTTTTTGCCAATTTTTGGGAAGTTCTTGCATGCCGCGGCAAATGACGTGAGCGGAGAAAAACGTCAGCCATCTCAGCACCCTGGAACCCCCCGGGTGGCATAGGGCTGGATGGGGCATTCGTATAGAAGGGACGGTGCTGCCTATAGCTTCGCTCGCTGTCCCCCGCTCGCTTAGCCAAAAATGGCCAGTTTTGGCGTGTTTTGGGGCCGTTCTTGCGTGCCGCAGTGAACGACGTGTGCGGTGTAAAACATCAGCCGTCTCAGCATCCTGGAACCCCCCGGGTGGCGCATGGCTGGATGGGGCATTCATATAGCAGGGACGGTGCTGCCTCTCGCTTCGCTCTCTGTCCGCCGCCCGCCGCTCGCTCGCTCAGCCAAAAATGGCCAGTTCTGGCCCGTTTTTGAGCCGTTTTGGCCAGTTGTTGGGCAATTCTTGCGTGCCGCGACGAACGACATGAGCGGAACAAAACATCAGCCATCTCAACAACCTGGACCCCTCGGGAGGCATAGGGCTGGATGGGGCATTCGTATATTAGGGATGGTGCTGCCTCTCGCTTTGCTCGCTGTCTGCTGCTCGCCGCTCGCTCGCTCAGCAAAAAATGGCTAGTTTTGGCCCTTTTTGGGCCGTTTTGGCCAGTTTTTGAGCAGTTCTTGCGTGCCGCGGCGAACGACGTGTGCGGAGCATAACGTCAGCCATCTCAGCACCCTGGAACCCCCCGGGTGGCACAGGGCTGGATGGGGCATTCGTATAGCAGGGATGGTGCTGCATCGCGCTTCGCTCGCTTTGCCAAAAATGACCTTTTTGGGCAGTTCTTACGTGTCATGGCGAAATACGTGTGCAGAGCAAAACATCATCCATCTCAGCACACTGGAACCCCCCGGGTGGCACAGGGCTGGATGGGGCATTCGTATAGTAATGACGGTGCTGCCTCTCGCTTTGCTCGCTGTCCGTCGCTCGCCGCTCGCTCGCTCAGCCAAAAATGGCCTGTTTTGGCCTGTTTTTGAGCCGTTTTGGCCAGTTTTTGGGTAGTTCTTGCGTGCCACGGCGAACGACGTGTGCGGAGCAAAACGTCAGCCATCTCAGCACCCTGGAACCCCCCGAGTGGCATAGGGCTGGATGGGGCATTCGTATAGCAGGGACGGTGCTACCTCGCGCTTCGGTCTTTCAGCCAAAAATGGCCAGTTTTTGGGCCATTTTGGCCAGTTTTCGGGCAGTTCTTGCGTGCCGCTGCGAACGACGGGTGCGGAGCAAAACGTCAGCCATCTCAGCAACTTGGAACCCCCCGGGTCGCACAGGGCTGGATGGGGCATTCGTATAATCGGGACGGTGTTGCCTCTCGCTTCACTCACTGTCCGCCGCTCGCTGCTAGCTCACTCAGCAAAAAAAGGCCAGTCTTGGCCCGTTTTTTAGCTATTTTGGCCTGTTTTTGTGCAGTTCTTGCATGCCGTGGCGAATGACATGAGCGGAGCAAAACGTCAGCCATCTTGGCACCCTGGAAACCCCCGGTTGGCACAGGGCTGGATGGGGCATTCGTATAGCAGGGACGGTGCTGCCTCTCGCTTCGCTCATTGTCCGCCGCTCGCTCGCTCAGCCAAAAATGGCCATTTTTGGCCTATTTTTGCCAGTTTTTGGGTCGTTCTTGTGTGCCGCGAGGAACGACGTGAGCGGATCAAAACGTCAGCAATCTCAGCACCCTGGAACCCCCCGGGTCGCACAAGGCTTGATGGGGCATTGATATAGCAGGGACGGTGTTGCCTCTCACTGGGCTGTTTTGGCCAGTTTTTGGGCTGTTTTGCAAGTTTTTGGGCCGTTCTTGTGTGCCGGGGTATACAACGTGAGCGGAGGAAAACGTCATCCATCTCAGCATCCTGGAAACCCCCGGGAGGCACAGGGCTGGATGGGGCATTCGTATAGTAGGGACGGTGCTGCCTCTCGCTTCGCTCGCTGTCCGCCGCTCGCCTCTCGCTAGCTCAGCCAAAAATGCAAGTTTTGGCCAGTTTTTGGGCTGTTTTGGCCAGTTTTTGGGTCGTTATTGTGTGCCGCGGGGAACATTGTGAGCGGATTAAAACGTCAGCCATCTAAGCACCCTAGAACCCCCCGGGTGGCACAGGGCTAGATGGGGCATTCGTATAGTCGGGACGGTGCTGCCTCTCGCTTCGCTCGCTGTCCGCCGCTCGCCGCTCGCTCGCTCAGCCTAGAATTGCCAGTTTTGGCCCCTTTTTGGGCCATTTTGGCCAGTTTTGGGCAGTTCTTGCATGCCATGGCGAGCGACGTGAGCGGAGCAAAACGTCACCCATCTCAGCATCCTAGATCCCCCCGGGTGTTACAAGGATGGTTAGGGCATTCGTATAGCAGCGACGGTGCTACCTCTCGCTTCGCTCGCTGTTCGCCGCTCGACGCACTCTCGCTCAGCCAAAAATGGCAAGTTTTGGACCCTTTTTGGGCTCTTTTGGCCAGTTTTTGCGCCGTTCTTGTGTGCCGGGGTGAACGACGTGAGCGGAGCAAAACGTTAGCCATCTCAGCACCCAGGAACCCCCCGGGTGCCACAAGGATGGTGCATTCGTATAGCAAGGATGGTGCTGCCACTCGCTTCGAATGCTGTCCGCCGCTCGCCCGCTCAGCAAAAAATGGCCAGTTTTGGCCCTTTTTGGGCTGTTTTGGCTAGTTTTTGGGCATTTCTTGCGTGCCGCGGCGAACGACGTGAGCGGAGCAAAACGTCAGCCATCTTAGCACCCCGGAACACCTCGGATGGCACAGGGCTGGATGGTGCATTCGTATAGCCGGGACAGTGCGGCCTCTCGCTTCGCTCACTGTCCGCCCCTCGCCGCTCACTCGGTCAGCCAAAAATGGCCAGTTTTGGCACGTTTTTGGGCCGTTTTGGCCAGTTCTTGCATGCCGCGGCGAACGACGTGAGCGGAGCAAAACGTCAGCCATCTCAGCGCTCTGGAACACCCCGGGTGGCACAAGGCTAGATGGTGCATTCGTATAGCATGGATGGTGCTGCTTCTTGCTTCGCTAGTTGTCCTCCGCTCGCCACTCGCTCGCTCAGCAAAAAATGGCCAGTTTTGGCCCGTTTTTGGGCTGTTTTGCTTAGTTTTTGGGCAGTTCTTGCATGCTGCGGCGAACGACGTGAGCAGAGCAAAACGTCAGCCTTCTCAGCACCCTGGAACCCCTCGGATGACACAGGGCTGGATGGTGCATTCGTATAGCAGGGACGGTGCTGCCTCTCGCTTCGCTCGCTGTCCGTCGCTCACCGCTCGCTCGCTCAGCCAAAAATGACCGGTTTTGGCTCGTTTTTGGGCTCTTTTGGCTAGTTTTTGGGCCGTTCTTGTGTGCCGCGGCGAACGACGTGAGCGGAGCAAAACGTCAGCCTTCTCAGCACCCTGGAACCCCCCGGGTGGCACATGGCAGGATGGGGCATTCATATAGCGGGGACGGTGCTGCCTATCGCTTCGCTCGCTATCCGCCGCTCGCTCGCTTAGCCAAAAATGGCCAGTTTTGCCCTTTTTGGGGCTGTTTTGATCAGTTTTTGGGTCGTTCTTGTGTGCTGCGTCGAACGATGTGAGCGGAGAAAAATGTCAGCCATCTCAGCACCCTGGACGCCCCTCGGGTGGCACAGGGCTGGATGGTGCATTCGTATAGCAGGGACGGTGTTGCCTCTCGCTTCGCTCGCTATCCGCCGCTCGCCGCTCGCTCGCTCAGCCAAAAATGGCATGTTTTGGCCCGTTTTTGAGCTGTTTTGGCCAGTTTTTGGGCAGTTCTTGTGTGCCACGGTGAACGACGTTAGCAGAGCAAAATGTCAGCCATCTCAGCACCCTGGACCCCCTCGGGTGGCACAGGGCTGGATGGTGCATTCTTATAGCAGGGACAGTCCTGCCTCTCGCTTCGCTCGCTTTCCGTCGCTCGCCGCTCGCTCGCTCAGGCAAAAATGGCTAGTTTTGGCCCGCTTTTGGGCTGTCTTGGCCTGTTTTTGGGTCATTCTTGTGTGCCGTGGCGGACGACGTGAGCGGAGCAAAACATCTGCCATCTCAGCACCCTAGAACCCCCCGGGTGGCATAGGGCAAGATGGGGCATTCGTATAGTAGGGACGGTGCTGCCTCTCGCTTCGCTCGCTGTCCGCCGCTCGCTCGCTCAGTCAAAAATAGCCAATTTTGGCCCTTTTTCGGCTGTTTTGTCTAATTTATGTACAGTTCTTGTGTGCCGCGGTGAACGACGTGAGCAGAGCAAAACGTCAGCCATCTCAGCAACCTGGAACCCCGCGGGTGGCACAAGGCTTGATTGGGCATTCGTATAGCAGGTACGGTGCTGCCTCTCGCTTCGCTCGCTGTCCGCCACTAGCCACTAGCTCGCTCAGCCAAAAATGGCAGTTTTGGCCCGTTTTTGGGCCGGTTTTGCCAGTTTTTGGGAAGTTCTTGCATGCCGCAGCGAATGACGTGAGCGGAGCAAAACGTCAGCCATCTCAGCACCCTGGAACCCCCGGGTGGCATAGGGCTGGATGGGGCATTCGTATAGAAGGGACGGTGCTGCCTAAAGCTTCGCTCGTTGTCCGCCGCTCGCTTAGCGAAAAATGGCCAGTTTTGGCGTGTTTTTGGGCCGTTCTTGCGTGCCGCGGTGAACGACGTGTGCAGTGTAAAACATCAGCCATCTTAGCATCCTGGTACCCCCCGGGTGGCACAGGGCTGGATGGGGCTTTCATATAGCAGGGACGGTGCTGCCTCCCGCTTCGCTCTCTGTCCGCCGCCCGCCGCTCGCTCGCTTAGCCAAAAATGGCCAGGTTTGGCCCGTTTTTGAGCCGTTTTGGCCAGTTTTTGGGCAATTCTTGCGTGCCGCGACGAACGACGTGAGCGGAACAAAACATCAGCCATCTCACCAACCTGGACCCCTCGGGAGGCATAGGGCTGGATGGGGCATTCGTATAGTAGGGACGGTGCTACCTCTCGCTTTGCTCGCTGTCTACTGCTCGCCGCTCGCTCGCTCAGCAAAAAAAGGCCAGTTTTGGCCCGTTTTTGGGCCGTTTTGGCCAGTTTTTGAGCAGTTCTTGCATGCCGCGGTGAACGACGTGTGCGGAGCATAACGTCAGCCATCTCAGCACCCTGGAACCCCCCGGGTGGCACAGGACTGGATGGGGCATTCGTATAGCAGGGATGGTGCTGCATCGCGCTTCGCTCGCTTAGCCAAAAATGGCCATTTTTGGGCAGTTCTTACCTGTCGCGGCGAAATACGTGTGCAGAGCAAAACATCAGCCATCTCAGCACACTGGAAGCCCCTGGGTGGCACAGGGCTGGATGGGGCATTTGTATAGTAGGGACAGTGCTGCCTCTCGCTTTGCTCGCTGTCCGTCGCTCGCCGCTCGCTCGCTCAGCCAAAAATGGCCAGTTTGGGCCCGTTTTTGAGCCGTTTTGGCCAGTTTTTGGGTAGTTCTTGCGTGCCGCGGCGAACGACGTGTGCGGAGCAAAACGTCAGCCATCTCAGCACCCTGGAACCCCCCGAGTGGCATAGGGCTGGATGGGGCATTCGTATAGCAGGGACGGTGCTACCTCGCGCTTCGGTCGCTCAGCCAAAAATCGCCAGTTTTTGGGCCGTTTTGGCCAGTTTTCGGGCTGTTCTTGCGTGCCGCTGCGAACGACATGTGCGGAGCAAAACGTCAGCCATCTCAGCAACTTGGAACCCCCCGGGTCGCACAGGGCAGGATGGGGCATTCGTATAACAGGGACTTTACTGCCTCTCGCTTCGCTCACTGTCCGCCGCTCGCCGCTAGCTCACTCAGTAAAAAATGGCCAGTCTTGGCCCGTTTTTTAGCTATTTTGGCCAGTTTTTGGGCAGTTCTTGCATGCCGTGGCTAACGACATGAGCGGAGCAAAACGTCAGCCATCTCAGCACCCTAGAAACCCCCGGTTGGCACAGGGCTAGATGGGGCATTCGTATAGCAGGGACGGTGCTGACTCTCGCTTCGCTCATTGTCCGCCACTCGCCGCTCGCTCGCTTAGCCAAAAATGGCCATTTTTGGCCAGTTTTTGCCAGTTTTTGGGTCGTTCTTGTGTGCCGCGAGGAACGACGTGAGCGGATCAAAACTTCTACAATCTCAGCACCCTGGAACCCCCCGGGTCGGACAAGGCTTGATGGGGCATTCATATAGCGGGGACGGTGCTGCCTTTCGCTTCGCTCGCTATCCGCTGCTCGCTCGCTCATCCAAAAATGGCCAGTTTTGCCCTTTTTCGGGATGTTTTAGTCAATTTTTGGGTCGTTCTTTTGTGCCGCGTAGAACGATGTGAGCGGAGAAAAACGTCAGCCATCTTAGCACCCTGGACGCGCCCCGGGTGGCACAGGGTTGGATGGTGCATAAGTATAGCAGGGACGGTGTTGCCTCTCGCTTCGCTCGCTATCCGCCGCTCGCCGCTCGCTCGCTCAGCCAAAAATGGCATGTTTTGGCCCGTTTTTGAGCTGTTTTGGCCAGTTTTTGGGCAGTTCTTGTGTGCCACGGCGAACGACGTTAGCAGAGCAAAATGTCAGCCATCTCAGCACCCTGGACCCCCTCGGGTGGCACAGGGTTGGATGGTGCATTCGTATAGCAGGGACGGTCCTGCCTCTCGCTTCGCTCGCTTTCCGTCGCTCGCTGCTCGCTCGCTCAGGCAAAAATGGCCAGTTTTGGCCCTTTTTGGGCTGTTTTGGCCTGTTTTTGGGTCATTCTTGTGTGCCGTGGCGGACGACGTGAGCGGAGCAAAACGTCAGCCATCTCAACACCCTAGAACCCCCCGGGTGGCATAGGGCAAGATGGGGCATTCGTATAGTAGGGACGGTGCTGCCTCTCGCTTCGCTCGCTGTCCGCCGCTCGCTCGCTCAGTCAAAAATAGCCAATTTTGGCCCTTTTTCGGCTGTTTTGTCTAGTTTATGTACAGTTCTTGTGTGCCGCGGTGAACGACGTGAGCAGAGCAAAACGTCAGCCATCTCAGCAACCTGGAACCCCGCGGGTGGCACAAGGCTTGATCGGGCATTCGTATAGCAGGTACGGTGCTGCCTCTCGCTTAGCTCGCTGTCCGCCACTCGCCGCTCGCTCGCTCAGCCAAAAATGGCAGTTTTGGCCCGTTTTTGGGCCGTTTTTGCCAGTTTTTGGGAAGTTCTTGCATGCCGCGGCGAATGACGTGAGCGGAGCAAAACGTCAGCCATCTCAGCACCCTGGAACCCCCGGGTGGCATAGGGCTGGATGGGGCATTCGTATAGAAGGGACGGTGCTGCCTAAAGCTTCGCTCGTTGTCCGCCGCTCGCTTAGCGAAAAATGGCCAGTTTTGGCGTGTTTTTGGGCCGTTCTTGCGTGCCGCGGTGAACGACGTGTGCAGTGTAAAACATCAGCCATCTTAGCATCCTGGTACCCCCCGGGTGGCACAGGGCTGGATGGGGCTTTCATATAGCAGGGACGGTGCTGCCTCCCGCTTCGCTCTCTGTCCGCCGCCCGCCGCTCGCTCGCTTAGCCAAAAATGGCCAGGTTTGGCCCGTTTTTGAGCCGTTTTGGCCAGTTTTTGGGCAATTCTTGCGTGCCGCGACGAACGACGTGAGCGGAACAAAACATCAGCCATCTCACCAACCTGGACCCCTCGGGAGGCATAGGGCTGGATGGGGCATTCGTATAGTAGGGACGGTGCTACCTCTCGCTTTGCTCGCTGTCTACTGCTCGCCGCTCGCTCGCTCAGCAAAAAAAGGCCAGTTTTGGCCCGTTTTTGGGCCGTTTTGGCCAGTTTTTGAGCAGTTCTTGCATGCCGCGGTGAACGACGTGTGCGGAGCATAACGTCAGCCATCTCAGCACCCTGGAACCCCCCGGGTGGCACAGGACTGGATGGGGCATTCGTATAGCAGGGATGGTGCTGCATCGCGCTTCGCTCGCTTAGCCAAAAATGGCCATTTTTGGGCAGTTCTTACCTGTCGCGGCGAAATACGTGTGCAGAGCAAAACATCAGCCATCTCAGCACACTGGAAGCCCCTGGGTGGCACAGGGCTGGATGGGGCATTTGTATAGTAGGGACAGTGCTGCCTCTCGCTTTGCTCGCTGTCCGTCGCTCGCCGCTCGCTCGCTCAGCCAAAAATGGCCAGTTTGGGCCCGTTTTTGAGCCGTTTTGGCCAGTTTTTGGGTAGTTCTTGCGTGCCGCGGCGAACGACGTGTGCGGAGCAAAACGTCAGCCATCTCAGCACCCTGGAACCCCCCGAGTGGCATAGGGCTGGATGGGGCATTCGTATAGCAGGGACGGTGCTACCTCGCGCTTCGGTCGCTCAGCCAAAAATCGCCAGTTTTTGGGCCGTTTTGGCCAGTTTTCGGGCTGTTCTTGCGTGCCGCTGCGAACGACATGTGCGGAGCAAAACGTCAGCCATCTCAGCAACTTGGAACCCCCCGGGTCGCACAGGGCAGGATGGGGCATTCGTATAACAGGGACTTTACTGCCTCTCGCTTCGCTCACTGTCCGCCGCTCGCCGCTAGCTCACTCAGTAAAAAATGGCCAGTCTTGGCCCGTTTTTTAGCTATTTTGGCCAGTTTTTGGGCAGTTCTTGCATGCCGTGGCTAACGACATGAGCGGAGCAAAACGTCAGCCATCTCAGCACCCTAGAAACCCCCGGTTGGCACAGGGCTAGATGGGGCATTCGTATAGCAGGGACGGTGCTGACTCTCGCTTCGCTCATTGTCCGCCCCTCGCCGCTCGCTCGCTTAGCCAAAAATGGCCATTTTTGGCCAGTTTTTGCCAGTTTTTGGGTCGTTCTTGTGTGCCGCGAGGAACGACGTGAGCGGATCAAAACTTCTACAATCTCAGCACCCTGGAACCCCCCGGGTCGGACAAGGCTTGATGGGGCATTCATATAGCGGGGACGGTGCTGCCTTTCGCTTCGCTCGCTATCCGCTGCTCGCTCGCTCATCCAAAAATGGCCAGTTTTGCCCTTTTTCGGGATGTTTTAGTCAATTTTTGGGTCGTTCTTTTGTGCCGCGTAGAACGATGTGAGCGGAGAAAAACGTCAGCCATCTTAGCACCCTGGACGCGCCCCGGGTGGCACAGGGTTGGATGGTGCATAAGTATAGCAGGGACGGTGTTGCCTCTCGCTTCTCTCGCTATCCGCCGCTCGCCGCTCGCTCGCTCAGCCAAAAATGGCATGTTTTGGCCCGTTTTTGAGCTGTTTTGGCCAGTTTTTGGGCAGTTCTTGTGTGCCACGGCGAACGACGTTAGCAGAGCAAAATGTCAGCCATCTCAGCACCCTGGACCCCCCCGGGTGGCACAGGGCTGGATGGTGCATTCGTATAGCAGGGACGGTCCTGCCTCTCGCTTCGCTCGCTTTCCGTCGCTCGCCGCTCGCTCGCTCAGGCAAAAATGGCCAGTTTTGGCCCATTTTTGGGCTGTTTTGGCCTGTTTTTGGGTCATTCTTGTGTGCCGTGGCAGACGACGTGAGCGGAGCAAAGCGTCCGCCTTCTCAGCACCCTAGAACCCCCCGGGTGGCACAGGGCTGGATGGCGCATTCGTATAGTAGGGACGGTACTGCCTCTCGCTTCGCTCGTTCAGCCAAAAATGACATGTTTTGGCCCTTTTTTGGCTGTTTTGGCCAATTTTTGGGCAGTTCTTGTGTGCCACGGCGAACAACATTAGCGGAGCAAAACGTCAGCCATCTCAGCACCCTGGACCCCCCCGGGTGGCACAGGGCTGGATGGTGCATTCGTATAGCAGGGACGGTGCTGCCTCTCGCTTCGCTCGCTGTCCGCCACTCGCCGCTCGCTCGCTCAGCCAAAAATGGCCGGTTTTGGCCCGTTTTTGGGCTCTTTTGGCTAGTTTTTGGGTCGTTCTTATGTGCCGCGGCGAACGACGTGAGCGGAGCAAAACGTCAGCCTTCTCAGCACCCTGGAACCCCCCGGGTGGCACATGGCAGGATGGGGCATTCATATAGCGGGGACGGTGCTGCCTATCGCTTCGCTCACTATCCGCCACTCGCTCGCTCAGCCAAAAATGGCTAGTTTTGCCCTTTTTGGGGCTGTTTTGGTCAGTTTTTGGGTCGTTCTAGTGTGCCGCGTCGAACGAAGTGAGCGGAGCAAAACGTCAGCCATCTTAGCACCCTAGACGCCCCCCGGGTGGCACAGGGCTGGATGGTGCATTCGTATAGCAGGGACGGTGTTGCCTCTCGCTTCGCTCGCTATCCGCCGCTCGCCGCTCGCTCGCTCAGCCAAAAATGGCATGTTTTGGCCCGTTTTTGAGCTGTTTTGGCCAGTTTTTGGGCTGTTCTTGTGTGCCACGGCGAACGACGTTAGCAGAGCAAAATGTCAGCCATCTCAGCACCCTGGACCCCCCCGGGTGGCACAGGGCTGGATGGTGCATTCGTATAGCAGGGACGGTGCTGCCTCTCGCTTCGCTCGCTTTCCGTCGCTCGCCGCTCGCTCGTTCAGACAAAAATGGCCAGTTTTGGTTCGTTTTTGGGCTGTTTTGGCCTGTTTTTGGGTCATTCTTGTGTGCCGTGGCGGACGACGTGAGCGGAGCAAAACGTCAGCCATCTCAGCACCCTAGAACCCCCCGGGTGGCATAGGGCAAGATGGGGCATTCGTATAGTAGGGACGGTGCTGCCTCTCGCTTCGCTCGCTGTCCGTCGCTCGCTCGCTCAGTCAAAAATAGCCAATTTTGGCCCTTTTTCGGCTGTTCTGTCATGTTTATGTACAGTTCTTGTGTGCCGCGGTGAACGACGTGAGCAGAGCAAAACGTCAGCCATCTCAGCACCCTCGAACCCCGCGGGTGGCACAAGGCTTGATCGGGCATTCGTATAGCAGGTACGGTACTGCCTCTCGCTTCGCTCGCTGTCCGCCACTCGCCGCTCGCTCGCTCAACCAAAAATGGCAGTTTTGGCCAGTTTTTGGGCCGTTTTTGCCAATTTTTGGGAAGTTCTTGCATGCCGCGGCGAATGACGTGAGCGGAGCAAAACGTCAGCCATCTCAGCACCCTGGAACCCCCCGGGTGACATAGGGCTGGATGGGGCATTCGTATAGAAGGGATGGTGCTACCTATAGCTTCGCTCGCTGTCCGCCGCTCGCTTAAGCAAAAATGGCCAGTTTTGGCGTGTTTTTGGGCCGTTCTTGCGTGCCGCGGTGAACGACGTGTGCGGTGTAAAACATCAGCCGTCTCAGCATCCTGGAACCCCCCGGGTGGCGCAGGGCTGGATGGGGCATTCATATAGCAGGGACGGTGCTGCCTCTCGCTTCGCTCTCTGTCCGCCGCCCGCCGCTCGCTCGCTCAGCCAAAAATGGCCAGTTTTGGCCCGTTTTGGCCAGTTTTTGTGCAATTCTTGCGTGCCGCGACGAACGACGTGAGCGGAACAAAACATCAGCCATCTCAACAACCTGGACCCCTCGGGAGGCATAGGGCTGGATGGGGCATTCGTATAGTAGGGACGGTGCTGCCACTCACTTTGCTCGCTGTATGCTGCTCGCCGCTCGCTCGCTCAGCAAAAAATGGCCAGTTTTGGCTCGTTTATGGGCCGTTTTGGCCAGTTTTTGAGCAGTTCTTGCGTGCCGCGGCGAACGACGTGTGCGGAGCATAACGTCAGCCATCTCAGCACCCTGGAACCCCCCGGATGGCACAGGGTTGGATGGGGCATTCGTATAGCAGGGATGGTGCTGCATTGCGCTTCGCTCGCTTTGCCAAAAATGGCCATTTTTGGGCAGTTCTTACGTGTCGTGGCGAAATACGTGTGTAGAGCAAAACGTCAGCCATCTCAGCACACTGGAACCCCCCGGGTGGCACAGGGCTGGATGGGGCATTCGTATAGTAGGGACGGTGCTGCCTCTCGCTTTACTCGCTGTCCGTCGCTCGCCGCTCGCTCGCTCAGTCAAAAATGGCTAGTTTTGGCCCGTTTTTGAGCCGTTTTGGCCAGTTTTTGGGTAGTTCTTGCATGCCACGGCGAACGACGGGTGCAGAGCAAAACGTCAGCCATCTCAGCACCCTGGAACCCCCCGAGTGGCATAGGGCTGGATGGGGCATTCGTATAGCAGGGACGGTGCTACCTCGCGCTTCGGTCGCTCAGCCAAAAATTGCCAGTTTTTGGGCCGTTTTGGCCAGTTTTCGGGTAGTTCTTGCGTGCCGCTGCGAACGACGTGTGCGGAGCAAAACGTCAGCCATCTCAGCAACTTGGAACCCCCTGGGTCGCACAGGGCTGGATGGGGCATTCGTATATTAGGGACGGTGCTGCCTCTCGCTTCGCTCACTGTCCGCCGCTCGCTGCTAGCTCACTCAGCAAAAAATGGCCAGTCTTGGCCCGTTTTTTAGCTATTTTGGCCAATTTTTGGGCAGTTCTTGCATGCCGTGGCGAACGACATGAGCGGAGCAAAACGTCAGCCATCTCAGCACCCTGGAAACCCCCGGTTGGCACAGGGCTGGATGGGGCATTCGTATAGCAGGGACGGTGCTGCCTCTCGCTTCGCTCATTGTCCGCCGCTCGCCGCTCGCTCGCTCAGCCAAAAATGGCCATTTTTGGCCTGTTTTTGCCAGTTTTTGGGTCGTTCTGGTGTGCCGCGAGGAACGACGTGAGCAGATCAAAACGTCAGCAATCTCAGCACCCTGGAACCCCCCGGGTCGCACAAGGCTTGATGGGGCATTCATATAGCAGGGACGGTGTTGCCTCTCACTTCGCTCGCTCTCCTCCGCTCGCCGCTCGCTCGCACAGCCAAAAATGGGCTGTTTTGGCCAGTTTTTGGGCTGTGTTTTGCAAGTTTTTGGGCCGTTCTTGTGTGCCGGGGTATACGACGTGAGCGGAGGAAAACGTCATCCATCTCAGCACCCTGGAAACCCCCGGGTGGCACAGGGCTGGATGGGGCATTCGTATAGTAGGGACGGTGCTGCCTCTCGCTTCGCTCGCTGTCCGCCGCTCACCTCTCGCTAGCTCAGCCAAAAATGGCAAGTTTTGGCCAGTTTTTGGGCTGTTTTGGCCAGTTTTTGGTTCGATATTGTGTGCCGCAGGGAACATTGTGAGCGGATTAAAACGTTAGCCATCTAAGCACCCTAGAACCCCCCGGGTGGCACAGGGCTAGATGGGGCATTCGTATAGTAGGGACGGTGCTGCCTCTCGCTTCGCTCGCTATCCACCGCTCGCTCGCTCAGTCAAAAATAGCCAATTTTGGCCCTTTTTCGGCTGTTTTGTCTAGTTTATGTACAGTTCTTGTGTGCCGCGGTAAACGACGTGAGCAGAGCAAAACGTCAGCCATCTCAGCAACCTGGAACCCCGCGGGTGGCACAAGGCTTGATCGGGCATTCGTATAGCAGGTACGGTGCTGCCTCTCGCTTCGCTCGCTGTCCGCCACTCGCCGCTCGCTCGCTAAGCCAAAAATGGCAGTTTTGGCCCCTTTTTGGGCTGTTTTTGCCAGTTTTTGGGAAGTTCTTGCATGCCGCGGCGAATGACGTGAGCGGAGCAAAACGTCAGCCATCTCAGCACCCTGGAACCCCCCGGGTGGCATAGGGCTGGATGGGGCATTCGTATAAAAGGGACGGTGTTGCCTCTCGCTTCGCTCGCTCGCTCAGCCAAAAATGGCATGTTTTGGCCCGTTTTTGAGCTGTTTTGGCCAGTTTTTGGGCAGTTCTTGTGTGCCACGGCAAACGATGTTAGCAGAGCAAAATGTCAGTCATCTCAGCACCCTGGACCCCCCCGGGTGGCACAGGGCTGGATGGTGCATTCGTATAGCAGGGACGGTCCTGCCTCTCGCTTCGCTCGCTTTCCGTCACTCGTCGCTCGCTCGCTTAGGCAAAAATGGCCAGTTTTGGCCCGTTTTTGGGCTGTTTTGGGGGTTCCAGGGTGCTGCCTATCGCTTCGCTCGCTATCCGCCGCTCGCTCGCTCAGCCAAAAATGGCCAGTTTTGCCCTTTTTGGGGCTGTTTTGGTCAGTTTTTGGGTCGTTCTTGTGTGTCGCGTCGAACGATGTGAGCGGAGCAAAACGTCAGCCATCTCAGCACCTTGGACGCCCCCCGGGTGGCACAGGGCTGGATAGTGCATTCGTATAGCAGGGACGGTGTTGCCTCTCGCTTCACTCTCTGTCCGCCGCCCGCCGCTCGCTCGCTCAGCCATAAATGGCCAGTTTTGGCCCGTTTTTGAGCCGTTTTGGCCAGTTTTTGGGCAATTCTTGCGTGCCGCGATGAACGACCTGAGCGGAACAAAACATCAGCCATCTCAACAACCTGGACCCCTTGGGAGGCATAGGGCTGGATGGGGCATTCGTATAGTAGGGACGGTGCTGCCTCTCGCTTTGCTCGCTGTCTGCTGCTCGCCGCTCGCTCGCTCAGCAAAAAATGGCCAGTTTTGGCCAGTTTTTGAGCAGTTCTTGCGTGCCGCGGCGAACGACGTGTGCGGAGCATAACGTCAGCCATCTCAGCACCCTGGAACCCCCCGGGTGGCACAGGGCTGGATGGGGCATTCTTATAGCAGGGATGGTGCTGCATCGCGCTTCGCTCGCTTAGCCAAAAATGGCCATTTTTGGGCAGTTCTTACCTGTCGCGGCGAAATACGTGTGCAGAGCAAAATGTCAACCATCTCAGCACACTGGAACCCCCCGGGTGGCACAGGGCTGGATGGGGTATTCGTATAGTAGGGACGGTGCTGCCTCTCGCTTTGCTCGCTGTCCGTCGCTCGCCGCTCGCTCGCTCAGCCAAAAATGGCCAGTTTTGGCCCATTTTTGAGCCGTTTTGGCCAGTTTTTGGGTAGTTCTTGCGTGCCGCGGCGAACGACGTGTGCGGAGCAAAACGTCAGCCATCTCAGCACCCTGGAACCCCCCGAGTGGCATAGGGATGGATGGGGCATTCGTATAGCAGGGACAGTGCTACCTCGCGCTTCGATCGCTCAGCCAAAAATGGCCAGTTTTTGGGCCGTTTTGGCCAGTTTTCGTGCAGTTCTTGCGTGCCGCTGCGAACGACGTGTGCGGAGCAAAACGTCAGCCATCTCAGCAACTTGGAACCCCCCGGGTCGCACAGGGCTGGATGGGGCATTCGTATAATAGGGACGGTGCTGCCTCTCGCTTCGCTCACTATCCGCCGCTCGCCGCTAGCTCACTCAGCAAAAAATGGCCAGTCTTGGCCCGTTTTTTAGCTATTTTGGCCAGTTTTTGGGCAGTTCTTGAATGCCGTGGTGAACGACATGAGCGGAGCAAAACGTCAGCCATCTCAGCACCCTAGAAACCCCCGGTTCGCACAGGGCTGGATGAGGCATTCGTATAGCAGGGACGATACTGCCTCTCACTTCGCTCATTGTCCGCCGCTCGCCGCTCGCTCGCTCAGCCAAAAATTGCCATTTTTGGCCTGTTTTTGCCAGTTTTTGGGTCGTTCTTGTGTGCCGCGAGGAACGACATGAGCGGATCAAAACATCAGCAATCTTAGCACCCTGGAACCCCCCGGGTCGCACAAGGCTTGATGGGGCATTCATATAGCGGGGACGGTGCTGCCTATCGCTTAGCTCGCTATCCGCCGCTCGCTCGCTCAGCCAAAAATGGCCAGTTTTGCCCTTTTTGGGGCTGTTTTGGTCAGTTTTTGGGTCGTTCTTGTGTGCCGCGTCGAACGATGTGAGCGGAGCAAAACGTCAGCCATCTCAGCACCCTGGACGCCCCCCGGGTGGCACAGGGCTGGATGGTGCATAAGTATAGCAGGGACGCCTCTCGCTTCGCTCGCTATCCGCCGCTCACCGCTCGCTCGCTCAGCCAAAAATGGCATGTTTTGGCACATTTTTGAGCTGTTTTGGCCAGTTTTTGGGCAGTTCTTGTGTGCCACGGCGAACGACGTTAGCAGAGCAAAATGTCAGCCATCTCAGCACCCTGGACCCCCCCGGGTGGCACAGGGCTGGATGGTGCATTCGTATAGCAGGGACGGTCCTGCCTCTCGCTTCGCTCGCTTTCCGTCGCTCGCCGCTCGCTCGCTTAGGCAAAAATGGCCAGTTTTGGCCCGTTTTTGGGCTGTTTTGGCATGTTTTTGGGTCATTCTTGTGTGCCGTGGCGGACGACGTGAGCGGAGCAAAACGTCAGCCATCTCAGCACCCTAGAAACCCCCGGGTGGCACAGGGCTGGATGGCGCATTCGTATAGTAGGGACGGTACTGCCTATCGCTTCGCTCGTTCAGCCAAAAATGACACTATTTTGGCCAATTTTTGGGCAGTTCTTGTGTGCCACGGCGAACAATGTTAGCGGAGCAAAACGTCAGCCATCTCAGCACCCTGGACCCCCCCGGGTGGCACAGGGCTGGATTGTGCATTCGTATAGCAGGGAAGGTCCCGCCTCTCGCTTCACTCGCTCAGGCAAAAATGACCAGTTTTGTCCCTTTTTGTGCTGTTTTGGCCAGTTTTTGGGTCGTTCTTGTGTGCCGCAGCGAACGACGTGAGCGGAGCAAAACGTCAGCTATCTCAGCACCCTAGAACCCCCCGCGTGGCACAGGGCTGGATGGCGCATTCGTATAGTAGGGACGGTGCTGCCTCTCGCTTCGCTCGCTCAGCCAAAAATGGCATGTTTTGGCTCGTTTTTGGGTTGTTTTGGCCAGTTTTTGGGCAGTTCTTGTGTGCCACGGCGAACAACGTTAGCGGAGCAAAACGTCAGCCATCTCAGCACCCTGGACCCCCCGGGTGGCACAGGGCTGGATGGGGCATTCGTATAGCAGGGATGGTGCTGCCTCTCGCTTCGCTCGCGGTCCGCCGCTCGCCGCTCGCTTGCTCAGCCAAAAATGGGCAGTTTTGACCCTTTTTGGGCTGTTTTGGCCAGTTTTTGGGCAGTTCTTGTGTGCCACGGTGAACAACGTTAGCGGAGCAAAATGTCAGCCATCTCAGCACCCTGGACCCCCCCGGGTGGCACAGGGCTGGATGGTGCATTCGTATAGCAGGGACGGTCTTGTCTCTCGCTTCACTCGCTCAGGCAAAAATGGCCAGTTTTGTCCCTTTTTGTGCTGTTTTGGCCAGTTTTTGGGTCGTTCTTGTGTGCCGCAACGAACGACGTGAACGGAGTAAAATGTCAGCCATCTCAGCACCCTAGAACCCCCCGGGTGGCATAGGGCTGGATGGCGCATTCGTATAGTAGGGACGGTGCTGCCTCTCGCTTCGCTCGCTCAGCCAAAAATGGCATGTTTTGGCCCGTTTTTAGGTTGTTTTGGCCAGTTTTTGGGCAGTTCTTGTGTGCCACGGCGAACAACGTTGGCGAAGCAAAACGTCAGCCATCTCAGCACCCTGGACCCCCCCGTGTGGCATAGGGCTGGATGGTGCATTCGTATAACAGGGACGGTCCTGCCTCTCGCTTTGATCGCTCAGGCAAAAATGGCCAGTTTTGTCCCTTTTTGTGTTGTTTTGGCTAGTTTTTGGCCCGTTCTTGTGTGCCGCAGCGAACGACGTGACCAGAGCAAAACGTCAGCCATATCAGCACCCTAGAACCCCCCGGGTGGCACAAGGCTGGATGGGGTATTCGGATAGCAGGGACGTCGCTGCCTATCGCTTCTCTCGCTGTCTGCCGCTCGTTGCTCGCTCGCTCAGACAAAAATGACCAGTTTTGGCCCATTTTTGGGTTGTTTTAGCCAGATTTTGGGCCGTTCTTGCGTGCCGCGGCGAACGACGTGAGCAGAGCAAAACATCAGCCATCTCAGCACCCTGGAACCCCCCGGGTGGCACAGGGCTGGATGGGGCATTCGTATAGCAAGGATGGTGCTGCCACTCGCTTCGCTCGCTGTCCGACGCTCGCCCGCTTAGCAAAGAATGGCCAGTTTTGCCCCGTTTTTGGGCTATTTTGGCTAGTTTTTGGGCTGTTCTTCGTGCCGCGGTGAACGACGTGAGGGGAGCAAAACGCAGCCTTCTCAGCACCCTGGAACCCCTCGGATGGCACAAGGCTGGATGGTGCATTCGTATAGCAGGGACGGTGCTACCTCTCGCTTCGCTCGCTCTCCGCCGCTCGCCGCCCGCTCGCTCAGCCAAATATGGCCGGTTTTGGCCCATGTTTGGGCACTTTTGGCCAGTTTTTGGGCCGTTCTTGTGTGCCGCGGCGAACGACGTGAGCGGAGCAAAAGGTCAGCTTTCTCAGCACCCTGGACCCCCCTGGTGGCACAGGGCAGGATGGGGCATTCGTATAGCAGGGACGGTGCTGCCTCTCGCTTCCCTCGTTGTCCGTCGCTCGCCGCTCGCTCGCTCAGCCAAAAATGGCCAATTTTGGCCTGTTTTTAGGCAGTTCTTGCGTGCCACGGCGAACGACGTGAGCGGAGCAAAACGTCAGCCATCTCAGCACCCTGGAACCCCCCGGGTGGCACAGGGCTGTATGGGGCATTCGTATAGCAGGGACGATGCTGCCTCTCGCTACGCTCGCTGTCCGCCGCTCGCCGCTCGCTCGCTCAGCCAAAAATGGCAAGTTTTGGCCTGTTTTTTGGTTTTTTTGTTAGATTTTGGGGCCTTCTTGCGTGCCGCAGCTAACGACGTGAGCGGAGCAAAACGTCAGCCTTCTTAGCACCCTGGAACACCGCGGGTGGTATAGGGCTGGATGGGGCATTCGTATAGCAGGGATAGTGCTACCTCTCGTTTTGCTGTCCGCCGTTCGCCGCTCGCTCGCTCAGCTAAAAATGGAAAGTTTTAGCCCGTTTTTGGACTGTTTTGGCTTATTTTTGGGCATTTCTTGCGTGCCGCAGCGAACGACGTGGGCGGAGCAAAATGTCATCCATCTCAGCACCATGGAACCCCCCGGATGGCACAAGGCTGGATGGGGCATTCGTATAGCAGGGACGGTGCTGCCTCTCGCTTCGCTCGCTATCCGCCACTCGCCGCTCGCTCGCTCAGCCAAAAATGGCTAGTTTTGGCCCATTTTTGGGCTGTTTTGGCCATTTTTTGGGCAGTTCTTGCATGCCGCGGCGAACAACATGAGCGGAGCAAAACGTCAGCCATCTCAGTACCCTGGAACCCCCCAGGTGGCACAGGGCTAGATGGGGCATTTGTATAGCAGGGGCGGTGCTGCCTATCGCTTCGCTCGCTGTCCGCCGCTCGCTCAGCCAAAAATGGCAGTTTTGGCCAGTTTTTGGGCTGTTTTGGCCAGATTTTGGGCCGTTCTTGCGTCCCGCGGTGAACGACCTATGCGGAGCAAAACATCAGCCATCTCAGCATCCTAGAACCCCCCGGGTGGCACAAGGCTGGATAGGGCATTCGTATAGCAGGGACAGTGCTGCCTCTCGCTTCGCTCGCTGTCCGCCGCTCTCTCGCTCAGCCAAAAATGGCTGGTTTTGGCATGTTTTTGGCTGTTTTGGATAGTTTATAGGCAGTTCGTGCGTGCCGCAGCGAACGACGTGGGCGGAGCAAAATGTCAGCCATCTCAGCACCCTGGACCCCCCCGGGTGGTACAAGGCTGGATAGGGCATTCGTATAGCAGGGCCGGTGCTGCCTCTCGCTACGCTCGCTGTCCCCCTCTCCCTACTCGCTCGCTCAGCCAAAAATGGCCAGTTTTTGCCCGATTTGGGCTATTTTGGCCCGTTTTTGGGATGTTTCGGCCAATTTTTGTGCCGTTCCTGTGTGCCGTGGCGAACGACGTGAGCGAAGCAAAATGTCAGCCATCTCAGCACCTTGGAACCCCCCGGGTGGCACAGGGCTAGATGGGACATTCGTATAGCAGGGACGGTGCTGCCTCTTGCTTCGCTCGCTGTCCGCCGCTTGCCGCTCGCTCGCTATGCTAAAAATGGCCAGTTTTGGCCCTTTTTGGGCAGTTTTGGCTATTTTTGGGTAGTTCTTGCGTGCCGCGATGAACGACGTGAGCGGAGCAAAATGTCAGCCATCTCAGCACCCTAGAACCCCCTGGATGGCACAAGGTTGGATGGGGCATTCGTATAGTAGGGATGGTGCTGCCTCTCGCTTCGCTCGCTGTCCGCCGCACATCGCTCGCTCGCTTAGCCAAAATTGGCCAATTTTGGTCCCTTTTTGGGCAGTTCTTATGTACCGCGGTGAACAACGTGAGCGGAGCAAAAAGCCAGCCATCTCAGCACCCTGGGCCCCACCGGGTGGCATAGGGCTGGATGGCGCATTCGTATAGCAGGGACGATGCTGCCTCTCGCTTCGCTCGCTGTCCGTTGCTCACCGCTCGCTAGCTCAGCCAAAAATGGCCAGTTTTCTCTCCATTTTGGTCCGGTTTGGCCAGATTTTGGACCATTCTTGCGTGCCGCGGCGAACGACGTGAGCGGAGCAAAACATCAGCCATCTCAGCACCCTGGAACCCCCCGGGTGGCATAGGGCTGGATGGGGCATTCGTATAGCAGGGATGGTGCTGCCTCTCGCTTCGCTCGCTATCCGCCGCTCGCCGCTCGCTCGCTCAGCCAAAAATGGGCAGTTTTGACCCTTTTTGTGCTGTTTTGGCCAGTTTTTGGGCCGTTCTTATGTGCCGCGGCTTACGACGTAAGCGGAGCAAAAAGTTAGCCATCTCAGCACCCTAGACCCCCCCGGGTGGCACAGGGCTGGATGGTGCATTCGTATAGCAGGGACGATGCTGCCTCTCACTTCGCATGTTGTCCGCCGCTCGCTCGCTCAGCCAAAAATGGCCAATTTTGGCCCGTATTTGGGTTGTTTTGGCATGTTTTTGGGACGTTCTTGTGTGCCGTGGCGGACGACGTGAGCGGAGCAAACTGTCAGCGAACTCATGCAATGTTTCTCAAGAAAAGGTCCTCTCACACAACTGGCAAAGGTTACTTTCAGATGCGCTATTTGGTGGATGTGGAAGGAGAGATGTAATAGAATCTTTAAATGTCAACACACAAACAATGCTAAGCTATTGAAAGAGATTATTAGAGACTCAAGATCCTGTATGGAGCAAGATCTCAAAACGGAGCACTTTACCCAAAGAGAAAAATATATTTTTATCAATTTTAATTTTGCTATTAGCTAAAGATCTTGGGAATGATGCCAAATTTTGATATATCTGGATAAACATTTTCTATTTTGATTATAATTAGGAGTTATAGTCTACAACATGTGTAGTCATAACTATCGCATTCGCACTCTATGAGTTACATGGCTTTGTCTATGACTTGTATAGATAAAGCTATTTGTAGAAACTTTACACATAATCAATTTACTTTTACTTACCAAAAAAAAAAAAGTTTTTGGGCAGTTCTTGTGTGCCACGGTGAACGACGTTAGCAAAGTAAAACGTCATCAATCTCAGCACCTCGGAACCCCCCGGGTGACACAGGATAGGATGGGGCATTCGTATAGTAGGGATGGTTCTGCCTCTCGCTTCACTCGCTATCCGCCGCTCGCTCGCTCAGCCAAAAATGGCTAGTTTTGGCCCGTTTTGGTCAGTTTTTGGGCAGTTCTTGCGTGCCGCGGTGAGCGACGTAAGCGGAGCAAAACGTCAGCCATCTCTGCACCCTGGAACCCCCCGGGTGGTACAGGGCTGGATGGGGCATTCGTATAGCAAGGATGGTGCTGCCACTCACTTCGCTCGCTGTCCGTCGCTCGCTCGCTCAGCAAAAAAATGCCAGTTTTGGCCTATTTTTGTGCTGTTTTGGCTAGTTTTTTGGCAGTTCTTGCGTGTCACGGCGAACGACGTGAGCGGAGCAAAACGTCAGCCATCTCAACACCCTGGAACCCCCGGGTGGCACAGGGCTGGATGGGACATTCGTATAGCAGGAACGGTGCTGCCTCTCACTTCGCTCGCTGTCCGCCGTTCGCTGCTCGCTCGCTCAGCCAAAAATGGCCGGTTTTGGCCCGTTTTCGGGCTCTTTTGGCCAATTTTTGAGCCGTCCTTGTGTGCCACGGCGAACGACGTGAGTGGAGCAAAACGTCAGCCTTCTCAGCACCCTGGAACCCCCCTGGTGGCATAGGGCAGGATGGGGCATTCGTATAGCAGGGACGGTGCTGCCTCTCGCTTCGCTCGCTGTCCGCCGCTCGCCGCTCGCTCGCTCAACCAAAAATGGCCAGTTTTGGCCCGTTTTTGGGCCGTTTTGGCTAGTTTTTGGGCAATTCTTGCGTGCCGCGGCGAACGACGTGAGCAGAGCAAAACGTCAGCCATTTCAGCGCCCTAGAACCTCCCGGGTGGCACAGGGCTGGATGGGGCATTCGTATAGCCGGGACGGTGCTGCCTCTCGCTTCGCTCGCTGTCCGCCGCTCGCCGCTCGTTCGCTCAGCCAATAATGGCCAGTTTTGACCCTTTTTGGGCTATTTTGGCCAGTTTTTGGGCCGTTCTTGTGTGTCGCGGCTAACGACGTAAGCGGAGCAAAACGTCAGCCATCTCAGCACCTTGGACCCCCCCGGGTGGCACAAGGCTGGATGGTGCATTCGTATAGCAGGGACGGTGCTGGCTCTCGCTTCGCTTAGCCAAAAATGGCCAGTTTTGGCCCCTTTTTGGGCCATTTTGGCAGTTTTTTGCAGTTCTTACGTGCCGTGGCGAGCGACGGGAGCGGAGCAAAACGTCACCCATCTCAGCATCCTGGATCCCCCCGGGTGTTACAAGGATGGATAGGGCATTCGTATAGCAGGGACGGTGCTACCTCTCGCTTCGCTCGTTGTTCGCCGCTCGCCACTCTCTCGCTCAGCCAAAAATGGCAAGTTTTGGCCCCTTTTTGGGCTCTTTTGGCCAGTTTTTGCGCCGTTTTTGTGTGCCGCGGCGAACGACATGAGCGGAGCAAAACGTCAGCCATCTCAGCACCCAGGAACCCCCCGAGTGGCACAAGGTAGGATGGGGCATTCGTATAGCAAGGATGGTGCTGCTACTCGCTTCGCACGCTGTCCGCCACTCGCCCGCTCAGCAAAAAATGGCCAGTTTTGGCCCTTTTTGGGCTGTTTTGGCTCGTTTTTGGGCAGTTCTTGCTTGCCGCAATGAACGACGTGAGCGGAGCAAAACGTCAGCCATCTCAGCACCCTGGAAACCCTCGGATGGCACAGGGCTAGATGGTGCATTCGTATAGCAGGGACAGTGCGGCCTCTCGCTTCGCTCGCTGTCCGCCCCTCGCCGCTCGCTCTCTCAGCAAAAAATGGCCAGTTTTGGCCCTTTTTGGGCTCTTTTGGCCAGTTTTTGGGCCGTTCTTGTGTGTTACAGTGAACAATGTGAGAGGAGCAAAACGACAGCCTTCTCAACACCCTGGAACCCCTCGGGTGGCACAGGGCAGGATGGGGCATTCGTATAGTAGGGACGGTGCTGCCTCTCGCTTCGCTGGCTCAGCCAAAAATGGCTAGTTTTGGCCCATTTTTGGGCTGTTTTGGCCAGTTTTTGGGTAGTTCTTGCATGCCGCGGCGAACGACGTGAGCCGAGCAAAACGTCAGCCATCTCAGTGCCTTGGAACCCCCCGGGTGGCACAGTGCTGGACGGTGCATTTGTATAGAATGGACGGTGCTGCTTCTTGCTTCGCTAGCTGTCCTCCGCTCGCCGCTCGCTCGCTCAGCAAAAAATGGCCAGTTTTGGCCTGTTTTTCGGTTGTTTTGGCCTATTTTTGGGCCGTTCTTCTGTGCCGTGGTGAACGACGTTAGCGGAGCAAAACGTCAGCCATCTCAGCACCCTGGAAACACCCGGGTGGCACAGGATAGGATGGGGCATTCGTTTAGCAAGGATGGTGCTGCCACTCGCTTCGCTCGCTGTCCGCCGCTCGCCCGCTCAGCAAAAAATGGCCAGTTTTGGCCCGTTTTTGCGCAGTTTTGCTTAGTTTTTGGGCAGTTCTTGCGTGTTGCGGCGAACGACGTGAGCGGAGCAAAACGTCACCCTGGAACCCCTCGGATGACACAGGGCTGGATGGTGCATTCGTATAGCAGGGACGATGCTTCCTCTCACTTCGCTCGCTGTCTGCTGCTCGCCGCTCGCTCGCTCAGCCAAAAATGGCCGATTTTAGCCCTTTTTGGGCTCTTTTGGCTAGTTTTTGGGCCGTTCTTGTGTGCCGCGGCGAACGACGTGAGCGGAGCAAAACGTCAGCCTTCTCAGCACCCTGGAACCCCCCGGGTGGCACATAGCAGGATGGGGCAATCGTATAGCGGCGACGGTGCTGCCTATCGCTTCGCTCGCTATCCGCCGCTCACTCGCTCAGCCAAAAATGGCCAGTTTTGGCCCTTTTTGGACTGTTTTGGTCAGTTTTTGGGCTGTTCTTGTGTGTCACGTCGAACGATGTGAGCGGAGCAAAACGTTAGCCATCTCAGCACCCTGGAACCCCCCGGGTGGCACAAGGCTGGATGGTGCATTCGTATAGCAGTGACGGTGCTGCCTCTCACTTCGCTCGCTATCCGCCGCTCGCCGCTCGCTTGCTCAGCCAAAAATGGCAAGTTTTGGCCCTTTTTGGGCTGTTTTGGCCAGTTTTTGGGCAGTTCTTGTGAGCCACGGCGAACGACGTTAGCGGAGCAAAATGTCAGCCGTCTCAGCACCCTGGACCCCCCCGGGTGGCATAGGGCTAGATGGTGCATTCGTATAGCAGGGACGGTCCTGTCTCTCACTTCGCTCACTTTCCGCCGCTCGCCGCTCGCTCGCTCAGGCAAAAATGGCCAGTTTTGGCTCGTTTTTGGGCTGTTTTGGCCTGTTTTTGGGTCGTTCTTGTTGGGAAATCAGCGGCGGCGACATCATATGTGCAGCGGAAGAACAAGAAAACAAAAATCCCCGATTCCCAAAAAAAGATGTTCGTCGTCGTGCGAAGATTGGTGCACGAAAATCCGCAAAATACAAAACTGCGTATAGAGATTGTGTTACCTAGGGAGATCGTATATCCCTGTTTCCTTGCAGATCCTTAGGAGAGGGTGAAGGAGGTCAAGCGTCCTCCTCTCTAGCAGTGATCCACACAGCAGGGTTGCGATGACCCTCCTCAAAACTCCAGGCCTCTGAGGTGGAGAGGGAGAGGAGAATAGGGAAGGCAAGCAAAGACTCTAGCCTATGAGGCTGTGAATCCCTTCTATTTATAGAGATCCCGTGTCAAACCCTAATGGGTCCTTCCCTAGTGGGTATTGGATCTGCATCCAATAAGACAAGGGCTCCGTCGGATATCTCATATCTGAACCTCTACTCATCGTAATGCCTACCATATGTGTGTGACCCTCTAGGCCCAATATCGAAGCTGGCCGTGAGTCATACCTGTCGAGAACTCCTTCTAACTTAGTGAATTATTATCTACGTAATAATTCATTCGACTCATCGACTTCACGGACGTACTAGGCCACTACGCCAGTAGTCCCTGACGACATACAGGGGAATCCAATCCATTGGACCTGTCTCGTCTCTCGATTACCATGTACCTATAGTCCTCATCCATCTAATATCCCGTAGACCGTATATATCGAGTATGGTGTTGTCGGACCCATACGGTTTCTACTCAAGTCTCGCTTCTAATCGATTTCTCGGAGAACTCTTTCTCTCTCAACCCCAATGACCCGGCCCGGGGATTTGTCGAGCAAGAACACATGGGATATTCCTCTCATGATGCCGGAGAGTGGATGATCCTCTATCGACACTCAATAGCCCTCGAAGGTCGACTACCACTCCCAATGACCAACCTGTACTAGATCCGGGACAGCCAAACCTATAAGTTCGGTATCAAAGAGTGGAGCACTCATACAGATATCCTTGGTGTCTCAAGTCTAAGGACCGGATACACCACTAGGACTACGGAATCGTTTGTCGACAATAAAGGCATCATCAACCATCCAAAGATTCCGTAAGCGGATCAATCAGTGAACTCATTCTCCAATGAGCACTGTCATTGTATCCCTAGTGTCCCTACACGAAAGCAGCTATGAGACCAGCTGCATCCATCATATGGACGGGTATACAAAGACACACCAGTCTCTCCGGTTATCACGATGTCCCTCTCGAAAAACCTATGACCGGGATTATTTAGGATATGTGTTTAAAGGTGAATCGATCTCATTATCGTGATCTCATCACGATCCGATTCCCATTGCACAAATCCAAGGACATCACAATATATATATGCATTTATGCAATAGTTATAAAGTGATATACGCCAAAATATAATAAGCAAAAAAGATTTCAGTATCAAGTCACACGTGCCATCACTCACGTGATTGGCTTCTTTGTCGGGCACCTATGACTAGCAATCTCCCACTTGACCTAAAGCCAAATCACCTATGTGTTCGATCCCCATCGGACCTCGTGGACGCTTCAAAGACAAAATGAGACAACGGCTTTGTTAGTGGATCTGCAATGTTATCTTGGATGGAACTCTTTCCACTGCTACATCTCCTCAAGTTACGATCTTTCTTATAATTTGAAACCTCCTCTAACACTTCCGATGAGACCGGGTTCCCTTATTTGAGTAATCACCCCATAGTTGTCGCAATATAAGGAAGTCGACTTGTCGCTATCTGATCGACTCCCAAATCTGTGATGAACTTCTTCACCCAAACTCCTCCTTTGCTGCATCGATGCAGCAATGTACTCCGCCTCGTGGTCGAAGTCGAAAAGAGTGGTATCTTGCTTGGAACTCTTCCAAAGACACTCGCTCCTCCATTCAAGGTGTACACATACCCCGAATTCGACTTGCTATCATCGACATCGACTGAAAACTTGAAAGTGTAGCCTTCAACCTTAAGGCTATTACCTCCATATACTAGTAAAAGATCCTTAGTCCTTCTCAAGTACTTAAGGATACACTTTCTCGCTTTCAAGTGCTCCAAGCCTGGATCCTACTGACACCGCCGTGACACTCAGAGCATGCGCTATAAAGCAGGCCTAGTACATAGCATGGCATACATGATAGACCCTATTGCTGATGCATAAGGTATCATATCCATGTTAGCCCTTTCTTCCGGAGTCTTTGGGGACATATTCAGAGAAAAGCGATATCCCATGTCTCATCGGTATGAGACCTCTCTTGGAATTTTCCATGCCAAACCTTTTTTGACAATAGTTTCTATGTACTGGATTGGGACAAGCCAAGCATCCTCTTGGATCTATCTCTATAGATTCTAATCCCCAAGATATAAGATGCTTCCCCTAAGTCCTTCATGGAGAAGTGTCTAGATAACCAAGCCTTTCATTGTGGATAGCATTCCTATGTCATTCCCAATGATGAGGATGTCATCCATATATAACACCAAAAAAGGTGATAGCTCCCACTTACCTTTCTGTATACACAAGGCTCATCTTCGTTTTATCTAAGTCATAAGATCCGATTGCCTAATCAAATCTTATGTTCCAACTTAGGAAGCTTGCTTTTAGTCCATAAATGGATCCAAGCAACCTACACACCTTATCTGGGCAGTTCTTGGATACGAATCCCTCAGGTTGCATCATATACACCTCCTCCTCGAAGTTCCCATTGAGGAATGCGGTTTTCACATCCATCTGCCGGATCTCATAATCATAGTGTGCTGCAATAACCAATAGAATTTGATGGATTTTAGCATTTGCTACTGGTGAGAAAGTTTCGTCAGTAGTCAACACCTTTGCTTTTGACGATACCCCTTAGCCACTAGCCTTGCTTTATAGGTCTCTACCTTTCCATCTACTCCGATCTTTTTCTTAAAGATCCACTTGCAACCGATGGGTACAATACCTTTCAAGCATCAACTAGGTTCCAAACCTTATTGGAGTACATAGAATCCATCTCGAATTCATGACTTTTTTCCACTTCCCGGAGTCTATACTCATAATAGCCTCCTCGTAGGTCTGAGGATCAATATCCTCTACATCCTCTGCTCTAATATGTCCCATATATCTCTCGGGAGGATGGGATACTCTATCGACACTGTGTAAAGTTGATACTTGTGTATTAGGTACCGAATGCACTTTGGTGTCAGAGTGGTGCTTGAGCTTGGTTCTCCAACCTCGCTCAATTATATTATTCTCCCACTGTCTCCGTCAAGAATGTGTTCCTTCTCAAAGAACACTGCTCTCTTAGCTACAAAGACCTTTTGGTCCTCGAGATGATAGAAATAATACCCACAAGTTTCCTTGGGGTATCCCACAAATTTGCATCGCTCTGTCCTTGATTCTAACTTATCGGGGTTGTGTCTTCTAACATGGGCAGGGCAGCCCCAGATCTTAACAACCTTAAGATTATGCTTCTTCCCTTTCCATATCTCATATGGTGTAGACACTACCGACTTAGTTGGAACTCTGTTCGAGAAGGTAAGTCATGGTTTCTAGGGCATATCCCCTAATGAGATGGGTAGGTCAGTAAACTCATCATGGACCGTACCATATATAATAATGTACGATTTCTCCTTTCAGAGACACCATTGAGCTGAGGTGAATAAGGAGGTGTCCATTGGGATAATATCCCATGGTCCTTGAGGAACCTGAGTAAACTCGCATTCTTAAGTATTCACCTCCTCGATCCGATTGAAGAGTTTTGATACTCTTTCTAGTCTGGTTCTCCACCTCATTCTTATACTCTCTGAATTTCTCAAAGGCCTCGGACTTGTACTTCATTAAGTACACATATCCATACCTTGAGAAATCATCAGTAAATGTAATGAAGTAGGAGTAACCTTCAATGGCATGAGTTGACATGGGTCCACATACATCACTATGTATGAGTTCCAACAACTTATTGGCTCTCTCTCCAGTTCTACTAAATGGAGATTTGGTCAGTTTTCCACGAATGCAAGGCCCACAAGTTGTATATGACACATAGTCGAATGGATCTAGATATCCATCATTTAGCAACTTTTAAATCCTTCTTTCATGGATGTGACCTAGCCTACAATGCCACAGGTATGCACTGTTCAACTCATCTCGTTTCCTTTTGGACACATTTACATTCATGATATGTGGAGTGGTGTCTAACATAAATAAACCATTATGCAATGTTCCTTTATCATCTAATAATATCGAACAACCATTGTTCTCAAAAACAAATTTATATCCACTAACTGTTAAACATGAAATGGAGATAATGTTTTTGGTAATAGAAGGAACAAAATAACATGCATCTAATGCAATAAAAGCTCCACTAGACAGATGTAGGGTGACCTCGCCAACAGCTAATACAGCAACTTTTGCTCCATTACCCATCTTGAGGTCCATCTCGCCTCTCTGTAGTCTCCTAGGCCTTGCCAGAATCTGCAACGAATTGCATATATGATAAGCACTACCGGTATCCAATACCCATGTGTTATCATAAGAGTCTGACAAATGGAGACTGATCATGAATGTACCTAAAGCTTCATCAAGCTTTTGTTTCGCCCTTTCTGCAAGGTACTCTTTGTAGTTTCTCTTCCAATGCCCATCTTTACCACAGTGGAAGCACTGGCCTTTGTCCTTTGCTGGGTCTTTCTTAGCAACCTTTGCTTTACCTTGTTTGCCCTTGCCCTTTCCCTTCTTAAGGGACCTTTCTGCTTTCCTTTTCTTTTTGGTCTCACCAGTGTAGAGAACTGGCTTCTCTTTCTTAATAGTACTCTCTGCCTCCCTCAACATATTGAGGAGCTCTGGGAGAGTCACCTCAAGCTTGTTCATATTAAAATTCATTATGAACTGTGAAAAGGAATCTGGTAGGGACTGAAGCACAATGTCCACACACAAGTAATCCTCTAGGACCATTCCTAGACCTGTGAGTTTCTCTATCCACTCAATCATCTTTAGGACATGGTTCTCAACCGGTGTCCCCTCAGTCATCCTAAGCAGAAAAGGCTCTTGGATATCTCATATCGTTGAGTCCTTCCCCTGTTCCTAAAAAAAAATTTGGGACATGTAGGAGAATGGATCCGCATCCATTTTTCATGGTCTCAGAACTCTGGAGTCATAGAGCCCAACATATAGCATTGAGCAAGAGTGGAGTCATCAATGTACTTCACGAAGGCGGCGATCTCATCCTCGCTTGCCCCTTCTTTGGGCGTAGGCATCATCAGTATCAAGGACATACACGATTTTCTCCATTTGTGAGAACAATTCTCAAGTTACGGAGCCAACCGTATAATTTGGACCAAGTAAAGGCGGTTGACATCAAGTATGCCACGTAAGGGATTTGAAAGCGACATTTTCTGAAAATAAAGATGTAGTAGAAATGAATAACATGCAGATTTTGCAAGAAATAAACTATCAAGATATGGACTTCTATCTTAATATGCTCCCACTATTTTACTAACGAGTCACGCGACACCCTCAGAACGTGAAACGGAAGTCTCCAGCAGACTTCTAGTGGGGATCAGGATCCAATCAGCGTCTTAGTGTAACCTCGAGGGACTCGACCAATCACACTAAGCCTAAAAGGTAGGCAACTCTTGCCGATCACAACTCCTTGTGATTCCCGTCCTGTTCGGCCTCCGAATCACCATGGCCTCGAGGGACTCGACCAACCATGATGCTCGGTTAAGTCAACACCTTCGTTACAAGATGAGTCTGATTTGATGATATACCCTCGAGGGACTCGACCAAGCATACCATGTCCTCAGGTCACCGGTGACATCTCTATGTCGTAAGCAAGATAGCGAATCACGATATAGGTGAGTCTCGAGGGACTCGACCAACTCAACCTACACCGGGAATCGGTTCCTACTCATAACGATGGAAGGCCACGTGGGTCAATCTAATTGCCTCACGTTTACCGACTTAATATTATCGAGAGATGTTTCTATAATTTGGTCTCCTAATATGACATGTCACACATATACATATTTAATATATATCTACATCGCATGCAAATATATATACATATCTAGCATGTGTATAAGCAATCACATCAGATGATCATGGACCACAGCCTAATATGATTAGGCCCGAGCCAGT
This sequence comes from Musa schizocarpa, assembly GCA_900464855.2. NCBI lineage: Eukaryota > Viridiplantae > Streptophyta > Magnoliopsida > Zingiberales > Musaceae > Musa > Musa schizocarpa. The sequence continues at coordinate 32,394,204 of LS990922.1, read as the reverse complement.
AGGCCTAATCACTCACATCAAGATCTATGTGTGCAACGGTGCATCTCCATGCCCTTGTGATTGTCCATCTCGTCCTCGTCGGTTCCGTCGACATCTTGATGCATCTCTATGCATCACGATCGTCCGTCTCGTGGGTCCCGCTATCGCATCCACGCTCCCGCTGCGCCTCCTCATGTGATTACAACTTAATCATAGGCACGCAGGACCGACAATAAACGAGAAATATAATGGAGGTTCGTAGACCTCAATAATAATAATCACAAGTACACACATCACACGGTCCATGATCATCCGTCCACACATCATACATCACATGTATAAATAATCATCATCATGTAGGACTACTAGATAATAATAAAAATAATAATCAACTAAACCTTTTAATTAATTAATATTTTTTTGAAATCAGGGACATGTAGGGAATTTTTCAATTCCTAAGGGTATTTTCGTAATTTGGACAAAAGACAAAAAATAGAATTTCTCAAATTCACAGGGGCAAAACTGTCCTTTTGCCCAAAACCCTAATTCCCTCTGCTGCTGCCGCTGCCGCCGCCGCCACCCTGCTGGCGGCGGCTTGTGCGGCGGGGCGAGGGCATTGCCCTCGCCTGCCGGTCGACCGACGCCCGTGGCGGCGGCGACGCCATCGGTGGTGGGCCTCCTTCGAGGCGCCGCTGCCTCCATGAGGCAGTGCTGTCCCACCAGGCGGCCGCGACTTGTGGGGGGTTTTCGCCAGCGGGAGCAGCTGACGGCAAGCGCCGCTTCCTTTGCGGCGGCGGTATGGCCCGCGCCCCCTGCGGCGCCTCGCCCGTGGGCTGCCGCCCGCCGCCGGCAGCAAGCCTGCTGCAAGCAGACTGCCGGCCGGCTGCTGCAGGCAGCGCTTGCTGCTCGCCGGCTGCGCTGCTGCGCGACGCGAGATCGAGGGCAGCAACTGTTGCTGCCCTTCCTCTTTTAAGGCCAACGATTTTGACGTCAATATTCTTCCTAAACACAACACACGCAGTTCAAAACCAATCATTTGCACGAACAACCTGGCTCTGATACCACTGTTGGGAAATCAGCGGGGGGCGACATCATATCGCGAGCGGAAGAACAAGAAAACAAAAAATCCCCGATTCCCAAAAAAAAAAGATGTTCGTCGTCATGCGAAGATTGGTGCTTGAAAAAAATCCAAAAAACACAAAACTGCGTATAGAGATTGTGTTACCTAGGGAGATCGTATATCCCTGTTTCCTTGCAGATCCTTAGGAGAGGGTGAAGGAGGTCAAGCGTCCTCCTCTCTAGCGGTGATCCACACAGCAGGGTTGCGACGACCCTCCTCAAAACTCCAGGCCTCTGAGGTGGAGAGGGAGAGGAGAATAGGGAAGGCAAGCAAAGACTCTAGCCTATGAGGCTGTGAATCCCTCCTATTTATAGAGATCCCGTGTCAAACCCTAATGGGTCCTTCCCTAGTGGGTATTGGATCTGCATCCAATAAGACAAGGGCTCCGTCGGATATCTCATATCCGAACCTCTACTTATCGCAATGCCTACCATATGTGTGTGACCCTCTAGGCCCAATATCGAGCTGGCCGTGAGTCATACCTGTCAGAACTCCTTTTAACTTAGTGAATTATTATCTCTGTAATAATTCACTCGACTCATTGACTACGGACGTACTAGGCCACTACGCCGTAGTCCCCAGACGATACAGGGGAATCCAATCCATTAGACTGCATCGTCTCTCGTTACCATGTACCTATAGTCTCTCATCCATCTAATATCCCGGAGACCGTATATCGAGCATGGTGTTGTCGGACCCATACGGTTTCTACTCGAAGTCTCGCTCTAATCGGATTCTCCGGAGAACTCTTTCTCTCTCAACCCGAATGACCCTCGCCGGGGATTTGTCCGAGCAAGAACACATGGGATATTCCTCTCATGACGCCAGAGTGGATAATCCTCTATCGACACTCAATAGCCCTCGTAAGGTCGACTACTACTCCCAATGACTAGCTATACTAAATGCGGGGCAGCCAAACCTATAAGTCCGGTATCAAAGAGTGGAGCACTCATACAGGGACATCCTTGGTGTCTCAAGTCTAAGGACCGGATACACCACTAGGACTACGGAATCATTTGTTTGACAATAAGGCATCATCAACCATCCAAAGCATTCCGTAAAGCGGATCAATCAGTGAACTCATTCTCCAATGAGCACACATCTTGTATCCCTAGTGTCCCTACACGAAAGCAGCTATGAGACCAGCTGCATCCATCATATGGACGGGTATACAAAGACACCGGTCTATCCGGTTATAACGATGTCCCTCTCGAAAGTAACCTATGACCGAGATTATTTAGGATATGTGTTCAAAGGTGAATCGATCTCATTATCGTGATCTCATCACGATCCGATTCCCATTGCACAAATCCAAGGACATCACAATATATATATATGCATTTATGCAATAGTTATAAAGTGATATACGCCAAAATATAATAAGCAAAAAGATTCTGTATCAAGTCACACGTGCCATCACTCACGTGATTGGCTTGCTGGGCACCTATGACTAGCAGTTCTTGTGTGCCGTGGCGGACGACGTGAGCGGAGCAAAACGTCAGCCATCTCAGCACCCTAGAACCCCCCGGGTGGCACAGGGTTGGATGGCGCATTCGTATAGTATGGACGGTGCTGCCTCTCGCTTCGCTCGCTCAGCCAAAAATGGCATGTTTTGGCCCGTTTTTGGGTTGTTTTGGCCAGTTTTTGGGCAGTTTTTGTGTGCCACGGCGAACAACGTTAGCGGAGCAAAACGTCAGCCATCTCAGCACCCTGGACCCCCCCGAGTGGCACAGGGCTGGATGGTGCATTCGTATAGCAGGGACGGTCCTGCCTCTCGCTTCGCTCGCTCAGGCAAAAATGGCCAGTTTTGTCCCTTTTTGTGCTGTTTTGGCCAGTTTTTGGGCCGTTCTTGTGTGCCGCAGCGAACGACGTGAGCATAGCAAAACGTCAGCCATCTCAGCACCCTAGAACCCCCCGGGTGGCACAAGGCTGGATGGGGCATTCGTATAGCTGGGACGTTGCTGCCTATCGCTTCTCTCGCTGTTCGCCGCTCGCTGCTCACTCGCTCAGCCAAAAATGACCAGTTTTGGCCCGTTTTTGGGTTGTTTTGTCCAGATTTTGTGCCGTTCTTGCGTGCTGCGGTGAACGATGTGAGCAGAGCAAAACGTCAGCCATCTCAGCACCCTGGAATCCCCCGGGTGGCACAGGGCGGGATGGGGCATTCGTATAGCAAGGATGGTGCTGCCACTCGCTTCGCTCGCTGTCCGCCGCTCGCCCGCTCAGTAAAAAATGGCCAGTTTTGCCTCGTTTTTGGGCTGTTTTGACTAGTTTTTGGGCAGTTCTTCGTGCCGCGGCGAACAACGTGAGCGGAGCAAAACGCAGCCATCTCAGCACCCTGGAACCCCTCGGATGGCACAAGGCAGGATGGTGCATTCGTATAGCAGGGACGGTGCTGCCTCTCGCTTCGCTTGCTGTCCGCCACTCGCCGCTCGCTCGCTCAGCCAAAAATGGCAGGTTTTGGCCTGTTTTTGGGCACTTTTGGCCTGTTTTTGGGCCGTTCTTGTGTGCCGCGGCGAACGATGTGAGCGGAGCATAAGGTCAGCCTTCTCAGCACCCTGGAACCCACCTGGTGTCACAGGGCAGGATGGGGCATTCGTATAGCAGGGACGGTGCTGCCTCTCGCTTCGCTCGTTGTCCGCCGCTCGCCGCTCGCTCGCTCAGCCAAAAATGGCCAGTTTTGGCCCGTTTTTGGGCCGTTTTTGGGCAGTTCTTGCGTGCCGCGGCGAACAACGTGAGCGGAGCAAAACGTCAGCCTTCTCAGCGCCCTGGAACCCCCCGGGTGGCATAGGGCTGGATGGTGCATTCGTATAGCAGGGACGGTGCTCCCTATCACTTCGCTCGCTGTCCGCCGCTCGCCACTCGCCCGCTCAGCCAAAAATGGCAAGTTTTGGCCCGTTTTTGGGTTTTTTGGTTAGATTTTGGGGCATTCTTGCATGCCGCAGTTATCGACGTGAGTGGAGCAAAACGTCAGCCATCTCAGCACCCTGGAATCCTCCGGGTGGTACAGGGCTAGATGGGGCATTCGTATAGCAGGGATAGTGCTACCTATCGCTTCGCTCGCTGTCCGCCGCTCGCCGCTCGCTCGCTCAACCAAAAATGGCCAGTTTTGGCCGGTTTTTGGGCTGTTTTGGCTAGTTTTTGGGCATTTCTTGCGTGCCGCGGTGAACGACGTGGGCGGAGCAAAATGTCATCCATCTCAGCACCCTGGAACCCCCCGGATGGCACAAGTCTGGACGGGGCATTCTTATAGTAGGGATGGTGCTGCCTCTCGCTTCGCTCGCTGTCCGCCACTCGCCGCTCGCTCGATCAGCCAAAAATGGCCAGTTTTGGCATGTTTTTGGCTGTTTTGGCTAGTTTTTAGGCAGTTCTTGCGTGCCGCGGCGAACGACGTGAGCGGAGCAAAACGTCAGCCATCTCAGCACCCTGGAACCCCCGGGGAGGTACAAGGCTGGATGGGGCTTTCGTATAGTTGGGACGGTGCTGCCTCTCGTTACGCTTGTTGTCCCCCTCTCCCCGCTCGCTCGCTCGGCCAAAAATGGGGAGTTTTTGCCCGATTTGGGCTATTTTGGCCCGTTTTTGGGATGTTTTGGCCAGTTTTTGTGCCCTTCCTGTGTGTCGTAGCAAACGACGTGAGCGGAGCAAAATATCAGCCATCTCAGCACCCTGGAACCCCCTGGGTGGCACAGGGCTGGATGGGACATTCGTATAGCAGGGACGGTGCTGCCTCTCGCTTCGCTCGCTGTCCGCCGCTCGCCGCTCGCCGCTCGCTCGCTCAGCTAAAAATGGACAGTTTTGGCCCGTTTTTGGGCTGTTTTGGCTATTTTTGGGTAGTTCTTGTGTGCCGCGATGAACGACGTGAGCGGAGCAAAACGTCAGCCATCTCAGCACCCTGGAACCCCCTGGATGGCACAGGGTTGGATGGGGCATTCGTATAGCAGGGATGGTGCTGCCTCTCGCTTCGCTCGCTGTCCGCCGCACATCGCTCGCTCGCTCAGCCAAAAATGGCGAATTTTGGTCCCTTTTTGGGCCGTTTCGGCCAGTTTTTGGCAGTTCTTATGTGCCGCGGTGAACAACGTGAGCGGAGCAAAAAACCAGCCATCTCAGCACCCTGGAACCCCCCGGGTGGCATAGGGCTGGATGGTGCATTCGTATAGCAGGGACGGTGCTGCCTCTCGCTTCGCTCGCTGTCCGTTGCTCGCCGCTCGCTAACTCAGCCAAAAATGGCCAGTTTAGTCTCGTTTTTGGTCCGGTTTGGCCAGATTTTGGACCATTCTTGCGTGCCGCAGTGAACGACGTGAGCGGAGCAAAACGTCAGCCATTTCAGCACCCTGGAACCCCCCGGGTGGTACAGGGCTGGATGGGGCATTCTTATAGCAGGGACGGTGCTGCCTCTCGCTTAGCTCGCTGTCCGCCGCTCCCCGCTCGCTCGCTCAGCCAAAAATGGCCAGTTTTGACCCTTTTTGGGTTGTTTTGGCCAGTTTTTGGGTCGTTCTTGTCACGCTCCCTCAAAATATCCATAATATTTAAAACTCAAGAAAAAACAAATCAATCCTGGATCCAAACACACATTTGAGGTCACTAAGAAAACATACAGAACAAAATTTTACCTCTATAGTCTACAATTTATAAACCCTGTGCAGTTCATAAACATACCACGCATCACTCGAAATTTCATACTATCTGAACTCCTCTCATCAAAATAATAACCCCAGTATAAATTCACAAGTGGGGAAATCTAAGCAGTCACCAAACCAACATTTACCATAAGTCATGTCATTACACAAATTTAACTTAACTTTCCAAAATCCTAAACATGAGAGATCCTTTAACATACACAAAATCCACAAGTTTGGATTCATCGTCAATATTTGATTAGATACAGAGTGGCTCACACAACAAGTACATATATGCTAATAAAGATCTGCCCAAAATCTTCTAACTTTCTACTGCCTCGGCCCGATCTTAACATTTAAGCAAGCGATACGCTATCCTGAAAAATTAATACAACAACGGGGTGAGCATAAAGAGCTCAGCAAGTGACTAACATATCAATGTCAAAAGAGGACAATTTCCAAAGAGATAAAGTTTCAAAATGCAAGGCAGAACATACGAATTCATAGACGTAATATCATTAGGTGCAGAATCACAATTGATATTTCAATCATACATAATTGGTTCATAACAGAAGGGGCATAGAGTAATTGGAGCATATCAATGACAAATGAAACAAAATCAGAGCTTATCAATGGCATATGGAATTTCTCGGAGCATATCAATGGCGTATGGAACATTTCGAAGCATATCAACAATGACTGAACCAGTTCGAAGCATATCAATAACAAATACCGAACAGAAGCTCAAACGTGGTCTTTGACGTTACATTCATATCATTCTTATCCAAAGCATGAACAGAAACACATAACCAAAGCTCTGGATATCATATCAAACATACAGAAGGTGTAGTGGGACCACAGACAGAATGTGATTCATCCATTTCTGAGTGACCACCAGACAGAAGTCTCCCACGTCTGGGAGCTCCATCCACCCACGTCTAGGTGAAGCCAAAGGGGGCCGGCAGAGCATCGCAGGCTCTAAACACATACCCTTTATCATTTCTGGCAAAGGTCCACATAAATCTCACATACCCTTTACCATTTCTGGCAAAGGTCCACATAAATCCCACAAGCACCAGAGTACAAGAGGGCAGTTTGATCAATAAGTAGTATATATCGGAAGCACACGCGGAACAACAAAATGTACATGTGCCTTTACGAGACAATACGATGCAAGCAACAATTTTCTCACCAATGTATTCAGATTTAGAATGAAATGAAAGCAAGGGTATACCGAGATTCCAAGCAATCATATTTAGCTCAATTCAAATAAGAAGGTTAGATGAATTCAATTTCCAAAGGAATGAAACAGAATACGCGAAATTGACCGAAGCTCGATTTCTGACAGAATTCCAATGGCACATAGAACAAATACTTCAGATTATCAATTATACTCCAATACCCTTAAGAAAGCTGTTGTTGAAAGATATATCAATCTGTTTTCTATTGAAATAAGTTTCGTACGAATCATGGTTACCAAGAAGTAGTTACCTTTGATTTGGTAACGCAAGGTCAAAAACACAATCACTGTTTTGCAGAATACATAGGGTCGGATTCAACAGATAATAGGGTAGGCATTTGAATTCCAAAATTTTCAAACAATATATCAAAAGAAAGGTTTTCAAGTCTAGTTTGGGACAAAATTAGTTTGGTATAATTTAGAATTTCCAACAGGAACTTATAAGTATTTTAGTATCGAAAGGTCAGAAATTTTGATCCCTGTTTTGCAGCATCTATTGGCTCATTAGAAATAGATGTTTGGGTAAGTATTCGGTGTTCATAATCTTCAAAATCTTTGTCAAAAGAAAGATATAAGAGTCTGATTTCAAAGAAACTAGGTCCTGCCCAAATCTGCTTTTCGTACCAAAAATTATAGCTAGAACAGTATATAGGGGTCAGTTTACCGAAAAATTTCAGAATCCTTGGTTCTATGTCCAAAGAGAGACATTTCCGGTTCTAAATGGAAATCTTTCAGATCTTTTTGAACCAACATAAGAACAGAAGCTAATATTCTGTAGGATAGGGTTAGAACACTTGCCTTTGAGAATTATAGCCCTAAATGAGAAGATTTGAACAAGAAAACTTAAAGCCCCAATTTCTTCTTCTTCTTCTTCTTCTTCTTTCTTTCTTTCCCAGATCATCCATGCAGCTGCCTTCTCTGCTTCCTTAAGAACGAAGGCAGAGAGGCTTAAACGGTGGGGTTTGTATTTTTTGTATATTTTACAGTTTAGTCCTTGTATTTATCATATTCGTGATCTGGTCCTCAGGGTTTACACATAGGTCCTCAGATTCTTGTTTGAACAAATCCCCCAAATCTTAAGAATAAGTTATCTCTGATTCATACTCTAGCTCTTTTGTCAAATTTGAAATAGATACTTACATTATCACTAGAAACTTATACGAAAATTCAGAAAATGAGGGATGTTACACTCTCCCTCCCTTAAAAGAAAAATTTAGTCCTCTAAATTTATCGTACCTCTATCGATGAAAAGACAGGGGTACACCTTTGTCATTTCCTCCTCTAGCTCCCAAGTTGTTTCTGTAACACTCCTCATTTTCGAATTTTCGTATAAATTTCTGGTGATAATGTAAGCATTTATTTTAAATTGACAAAAGAAATAGAGTATGAATCAGAGGTAACTTATTTGTAAGATTTGGGAGATCTGTTAAAAAAAAAAGAAAAAAAGAAAGAATCTGAGGACCTATATGTAAACCCTAAGGACTTAATCATGAATATGATAAAAACAGGGACTAAACTGCGAAACACACAAAATGACAAATTTCACCGTTTAAGCCTCTCTGCCTTCGTTCTTACGGAAGCAGAGAAGGCAGCTCGTGGGTGATCAAAGAAAGAAAGAAAGAAAGAAAGAAGAAGAAGAAGAAGAAGAAGAAAAAAAAAATTGGGGTTTTTAGGGTTCTTGCTTTAATCTTTTCACTTCGGGTCAAAATTCTCAAAGGCAAGTGTTCTAACCCCATCCTACAGAATTTTTAGCCTCTGTTTTTATGTTGATTCAAAATAAATTGAAGGATTTCTATTTAGAAACTGATATGTCTCTCTTTGGACATAGAATCATGGATTCTGAAGTTTTTTTTTTTGGTAAACTGACCCCTATACACTGTTTCAGCTATAAGTTTTAGTACAAAATGTGAATTCGGGCAGGAACTATTTTGTTTGAAATTAGACTCTTATATCTTCCTTTTGACAATGATTTTGTAGATTTTGGACACCGAATACTTACCCAAACATCTGTTTCAATTGAGCCTATAGACGCTGTAAAACAGGGTTCAAGATTTCTGACCTGTCGATACTAAAATGCCTATAACTCCCTGTTGAAAATTCTGAATTGTACCAAACAGATTTTGAAAAGACTTGAAAATCTTTCTTTTGACATATAGCTTGAAAATTTTGGAATTCAATTGCTTACCCTATTATCTGTTGAATCCGACCCTATAAATTCTGCAAAACAGTGATTGTGTTTTTGACCTTGTGTTACCAAATCAAAGGTAACTCCGCGTTGGGAACCCTATTTCATATGAAATCTGTTCCATCAGAATATAGATTGATATATGGTTCGACCATAGCTTTCTTATGGGTATTGGAGCATAATTGATATTCTGAAGTATTTGTTTGATGTGCCACTGGAATTCTGTCCGAAATCGAGCTTTGGTCGATTTCGCGTATTCTGCTCTGTTCCTTTGGATATTTGAATTCATCTAACCTTCTTATTGGAATTGAGCGAAATATGATTGCCTGGAATCCCTGTACACTCTTGTTTTTATTTCATTCCAAATCTGAATACATTTGTGAGAGATTTGTTCTTTGTTTCGTATTGTCTCGAAAAGGCACATGCACGTTTGTTGTTCCGCGTGTGCTTCCGATATATGCTACTTATTGTTAAAACTGCCCTCTTGTACTCTGGTGTGTGGGATTGTCTGGACCTTTGCCAGAAATGGTAAAGGGTATGCGGTTATTACCCGCTCTGTGGGGTCCCGCTCCGTGGGATATTCTGGACCTTTGCCAGAAATGGTAAAGGGTATGTGCTTAGAGCCTGCGATGCTCTGCCGGCCCCCCTCTGACTTCACCTAGACGTGGGTGGATGGATCTCCCAGACGTGGGAGACTTTTGTCAGGTGGTCATTCAGAAATGGATGAATCACATTCTGACTGAGATCCTACCACACCTTCTATATGTTTGATATGACATCCAGAGTTTTGGTGAGTTGTTTCTGTTCATGCTCTGGATAAGAATGATATGATTGTAACGTCAAGGACGACGTTTGAGCTTCTGTATGATATTTGTTTTTGATATACTCTGAAATGCTTCATTCACTAATGATTTTGCTTCGAAATGTTCCATATGCCGTTCATATGCTTCGGAACATTTTATATGCCATTGATAAGCTCCGATATGTTACCTTTGTTACTGATATGCTCCAATTATTCTATGCCCCAATTTGTTAGGAACCAAATATGTAAGATTGAAAGGACAATTGTGTTTCTGCTCTTAATGATATTATGTCTACGAAATCGTATATTCTGCCTTGTATTTTGGAACTGTATCTCTTTGGAAGTTGTACTATTTTGATATGGATATGTTAGTCACTTGTTGAGCTCTTTATGCTCACCCCATTTGTTGATAAATTTTTCAGGATAGCATATTGCTTGCTTAAATGTTAAGATTGGGCTGAGGCGGTGGAAAGTTTAGAAGATTTTGGGCAGATCTTTGTTAGCATATGTGTATTTGTTGTATAAGATACTCTGCATCTTATGAAATGTGACGATGAATCTAAACCTGTGGATTCTGTGTAAGATAAAGGATCCCTCATGTAAAGGATTTTGGTATGTTAAGTTAAATTCGTGTAATGATATGATCTTATGGTAATCGTTGGTTTGGTGACTGCATAGACTTCCCCATTTGTGAATTTATATTGTGGTTATTATTTTGATGAGTTGAGTTCTGATTGTATGAATTATCGAGTGATGTGTGGTATGTTTATGAATTGCACAGGGTTATGAATTTGTAGACTATAGAGGTGAAATTTTGATCTGAATGTTTTCTTAGTGACCTCAAATGTGTGCTTGGATCCTGGGTTAGTTATGATGAAAATTTTAAATATTGTCGATATTTTGGGGGGCGTGACAGAGGTGGTATCAGAGCATTGTTTGAGGATCACTGAAATATTTGATATGTTGATATGCAAAATATATTGAGGTCCAGTGATAATGATTGGTGGAAATTTTCTTTGATGCATTTTAGGAATCTAGGATGATGAGGACATATGGTCCTCCTATTTCATTTGTTTTTTATTAATTAAGGGGGATGAAAGGGTTGATCGAGGATACAAAATCAGAGTAGCGCGATGAAAACATGGTGAACCAAATTTTATTGGTGGTAGAACGATGAATGATGCAGATAGAGAAAATATTTGATGCTTTAAATTACCCTGATGATCGAAAGGTTTTTCTTGCCACCTTTATGCTGGAAGGAGAAGCTGAACACTGGTGGAGAATGATTAAGAGGATGTCTGAAATCAAACATGAGCCAATGACATGGAAGTTATTCCAAGAAAAGTTTAATGATAAATATTTTCCAAATTGTATGAGAGAGCAAAAAGAATTGGAGTTCTTGAATATTATCCAGGGAAGTATGACGGTTACAAAGTATGAATCTAAATTCACTGAGCTCTCCTGGTTTGCCACACATATGACTAATGATGAATCTAGGAAAGCAAGAAGGATTGAAAGGGGATTACGACCAGTAATAAGAAGCCGAATGCCAGCTCTAAAATTACAAACATATGCTGATACGGTAGAAAGAGCTTTGAAAATTGAAAGAGACATGGAGGAAATTCAAGAAATCATTGGCAAGTACAAAAGGGACAAATTTACTGGCAAAAGCAGGAGAGAAAATGAATATGAAGCTAGTAACAAGAGGTTTAAGACATCTGGATTTGAGAAAAGGAAACCATTGTGGAGGACTCAGTCATGTGCAAATTGCGGATTAAATCATGAAACAAGTTAGTGTTTTCGGGTGACTGGGGCATGTTTTGGTTGTGGAAAGTTGGATCATCAAATAAAAGATTGCCCTTTGAGGAAGAAGAAAGAGCCACTGTCTCCTAGACCCTCAGCCCCTGCTAGAGTGTACGCTATCACTGAACAAGATTCTAAAGCTTCTAAATCAGTGGTGGAAGGTATTCTTCATGTTTCTAAAAGAAATGCAAAAGTTTTGTTTGATCCCGACTCCAACTTATCGTTTGTTTCTCAATACTTTGCTTGTCACTTGGATATTCTACCTAAACCCCTGGATTATATGTTATATGTAACAACTGCTGTTGGAGATTCATTGGCAACAAACTTGGTTTATCCATCTTGTTTGATCTCTATTGGAGACCACGAACTCCTTGCTGATTTGATTCTCCTAGAGATCCAGGGCTTTGATATTATACTTGGCATGGATTGGTTATCTTCTCATCACGCTAGTATTGATTGTTACAAAAAAATAATTACTTTCTGCATACCAGATCAACCTATATTTTTCTTTGAGGGCATTAGGCATGATTTGCCTCCTTGCTTGATATCAGCACTTCAAGTTTATCGTCTTATGCAGAAAGGTTGTTTTTGTTATATAGTGTGTGTAAAGGAGCATTCAAATCAGGAAACCCATCTAGATGAAATTGTAGTGGTCAAAGAATTCCCTGATGTATTCCCAGATGACTTGCCTGGTTTACCTCTAGATAGAGAGGGTGAATTTGCTATTGATCTAGTCTCCAGTACCACCCCAATATCTAAGCCTCCCTACAGAATGGCACTACTCGAGCTAGAGGAATTAAAGAAGCAAATACAAGAATTATTAGATAAGGGTTTCATACGACCCAGTGTATCCCCATGGGGTGCTCCGGTACTATTAGTAAAGAAGAAGGATGGAACATTGAGGCTTTGTATTGATTATAGACAGTTGAATCAGGTGACCATCAAAAATAAGTATCCCATACCTAGAATTGATGATTTGTTTGATCAACTGCAGGGTGCACAAGTATTCTCCAAGATTGACCTGAGGTCAGGTTACTATCAGTTGAAGATCAAGGAGGAGGATATTTCAAAAACAGCTTTCAGAACTCGATATGGTCATTATGAATTCTTGGTGATGCCTTTCGGTTTGACAAATGCCCCTGCAGCTTTTATGGAACTAATGAATAGGATATTTCAACCGCTCTTGGATATCTGTGTAATTGTATTTATTGATGACATATTGGTGTATTCAAAGAGTAATCAGGAGCATGAGAAACACTTGAGAGATGTGTTGTCCATACTAAGAGAAAAGAAGTTGTATGCGAAGTTCAGCAAATGTGAATTTTGGTTGAATGAAGTTGCTTTCTTAGGCCATGTGATTTCTTGGAAGGGTATATCTGTTGATCCAAGGAAAATAGAAGCTATAGTTAAATGGGAAGTACCAACAAATGTAACAGAAGTTCGAAGCTTTTTAGGCATGGCAGGTTATTACAGGAGATTTGTTGAGGGATTTTCTCGAATCGCTCAACCTCTCACCAACCTCACTAAAAAGAATATGAAATTTGTATGGGGTGATGATTGTGAGCAAAGTTTTCAAGAGTTAAAAAGAAGATTGACTAGTGCCCCTATTCTCACTATTCCAAGTGGTAGTGAGGGATTTGTAGTTTATACTGATGCTTCAAGAAAAGGCATAGGATGTGTTTTGATGTAGGAAGGGAGAGTAATTGCTTATGCTTCTAGGCAACTTAAAGGTTATGAATTGAATTATCCAACTCATGATTTGGAATTAGCAGCAATTATTTTTGCTCTAAAGATTTGGAGACATTATTTGTATGGTCGACAGTTTGAAATCTTCACTGATCACAAGAGTTTAAAATACATTTTTTTTTTTTGGTAAGTAAAAGTAAATTGATTATGTGTGAAGTTTCTACAAATAGCTTTATCTATACAAGTCATAGACAAAGCCATGTAACTCATAGAGTGCGAATGCGATAGTTATGACTACACATGTTGTAGACTATAACTCCTAATTATAATCAAAATAGAAAATGTTTATCCAGATATATCAAAATTTGGCATCATTCCCAAGATCTTTAGCTAATAGCAAAATTAAAATTGATAAAAATATATTTTTCTCTTTGGGTAAAGTGCTCCGTTTTGAGATCTTGCTCCATACAGGATCTTGAGTCTCTAATAATCTCTTTCAATAGGCTGAGCATTGTTTGTGTGTTGACATTTAAAGATCTCATTTACATCTCTCCTTCCACATCCACCAAATAGCGATCTGAAAGTAACCTTTGCCGGTTGTGTGAGAGGCCCTTTTCTTGAGAAACATTGCATGAGCCTAGTTCTTGGTGCAAGTTTGGTCATGGCAATCTATTGAGTTCAAATCATTTGGAGAATCTCCTTCCATATCCATTTTGTATAATCACAAGCAAAATAAAGGTGGTCAACAGTTTCTTCTTGTTGCATACAAAGGGAGCATCGGTTAACATGATAGATACCTCTTCTTTTCATATTGTCTATTGTAGTTAGTTTATTGAGAAGGGCCTGCCATGTACATAAGGAATGTCTTTGTGATCCCCGGTCGATCCCATGTCCAACTGCTTGGGACCCACTTGTTATTTCTTTGCCTAATTTGATTCCATGCAGATGTGGCACTAAATTTGCCATTGTCATGAGGCCAAATAAGTTTATCTGAAGAGTTGTTCGTGATTGGAATAACTATAATAGTCGGCCAAAGTGATAACATTTCGGGAGAAATAGGATTAGGGAGACACCAGGTACCGTTAGCAATGAACTCAGAAACCTTCCAATCTTTGGGAGCCCCGAGATCTTTTCGTATTCTGTCACCATATAATTGAAATATACTCTTCCCATTCACCCAAGGATCGTACCACATATTAGTACTAGTTCCAGAAGAGATTGCATAGGAAATGTGTTTGATTAGCCAATTCCTTGCCTTTAAAATACATTTTCACTCAGAAAGAGTTAAACATGAGGCAGCGAAGATGGATAGAACTTCGAAAGGATTATGATTGTGCCATCCGTTATCACCCGGGCAAAGCCAATGTTGTAGCTGATGCACTTAGTAGGAAATCTACAAGTTTTATGGCTAGTCTGGTAGTGAAGCAATGGAAGTTATTAGAAGAAAATTTTGATTTGAAAGCTTTGAGGAAAGAGCAAGAGTCGATGATATTGATGGCCTCCATTCAAGTGCAATCCGATCTTATTCAACAAATTAAGGAAGGACAATTACGAGATCCACATTTAATCTACTTGAGGAATAAAGTAGAAAAGGAATTGAAGCCACAATTTCAAGTTTCAAAGGATGGCCTATTGAGATTTGGGGAGAGGGTATGTGTACCAAATGAACCAGATATCAAGAATCAAATCCTAAAGGAAAGTCATACTTTAAAGTACAACATACATCCTGGGAGCACTAAGATGTATAGAGATCTTCAAAGTCATTATTGGTGGGAAGGCATGAAGAAGGAAATTACAATGTATGTTTCACAATGTTTGACTTGTCAGCAAATCAAAGTAGAACACCAAAGACCTGGAGGGTTGTTACAACCTTTAGATATTCCTGAATGGAAATGGGAATGCATTACTATGGATTTTGTTTCAGGACTACCCAGAACCTCTAAAAAGCATGATGCTATTTGGGTTATCATTGATAAGTTAACAAAATCTGCACATTTCCTACCGATTAATATGACTTATTCGCTTGATAGACTTGCAGATTTATATGTCAGTGAAATAGTAAGACTTCATGGTATTCCAAAGGAGATCATCTCGATAGAGACTCAGATTTCTCTCTAGATTCTGGAGAAGATTACAGGAATCTATGGGCACTAAAGTTAAGTTTAGTATTGCATATCATCCTCGACCGATGGTGGTCGGAAAAAGAACAATTCAAACACTTGAGGATTTGCTTAGAGCCTATGTTATGGATTGGAAAGGTGAATGGGATAAGGATATTTCACTTGTTGAGTTCACTTATAATAATAGTTATCATTCAAGTATTTAGATGGCTCCTTATGAAGCTTTATATGGGGTAAAGTGCATAACACCTATATGTTGGGAAGAAGTTGGTGACAGAAAAGCATTTTGTTTAGGACAAGGTACAAGAAACTTCCAGAAAATTCAAGTTATAAGGAAAAGGTTAAAACTGCTTCAGAGTCGTCAAAAGAGTTATGCCGATAATAGAAGACGAGATATTGAGTTTGAAATCAGAGATTTTGTATTCTTGAAAGTCTCCCCTTCCAAAGGCATTATAAAGTTTGGGAAGAAAGGAAAAGTTAAGCCCCAGATTTATTGGACCTTTTGAGGTTCTTGAGAGGGTTGGTTACGTAAACTAGGATTGCCTTGCCACCAAAGCATTGAGTCATGTCCATGATATATTTCATGTCTCGATGATTAGGAAGTATATATATGACCCTTCTCACATCATTAAGTATGAGCTGGTGGAGATTGATAAAGATTTATCTTATGTGGAAGAGCCTATTCAGATCGTTGATAAGAAAAAAAAAGTCCTAAGGAATGGGTCATCCCAATTGGTTCAAGTAATTTGGAGACATCATTTGGGAGAGGAGACAACTTGGGAGCTAGAGGAGGAAATGAAAAAGGTGTACCCCCGTCTTTTCATCGATAGAGGTACGATAAATTTAGAGGACTAAATTTTTCTTTTAAGGGGGGGAGAGTGTAACACCCCTCATTTCCGAATTTTCGTATAAATTTCTGGCGATAATGTAAGCATTTATTTTAAATTGACAAAAGAAATAGAGTATGAATCAGAGGTAACTTATTTGTAAGATTTGGGAGATCTGTTCAAAAAAAAAAAAAAAAAAAAAGAAAAGAAAGAATCTGAGGACCTATATGTAAACCCTAAGGACTTAATCGTGAATATGATAAAAACAAGGACTAAACTACGAAACACACAAAATGACAAATTTCACCATTTAAGCCTCTCTGCCTTCGTTCTTAAGGAAGCAGAGAAGACAGCTCGTGGGTGATCAAAGAAAGAAAGAAGAAGAAGAAGAAGAAGAAGAAGAAGAAGAAGAAGAAGAAGAAGAAGAAGAAAAATTGGGGTTTTTAGGGTTCTTGCTTTAATCTTTTCACTTCGGGTCAAAATTCTCAAAGGCAAGTATTCTAACCCCATCCTACAGAATTTTTAGCCTCTGTTTTTATGTTGATTCGAAATAAATTGAAGGATTTCTATTTAGAAACTGATATGTCTCTCTTTGGACATAGAACCATGGATTCTGAAGTTTTTTTTTTTGGTAAACTGACCCCTATACACTGTTTCAGCTATAAGTTTTAGTACAAAATGTGAATTCGGAGAGGAACTATTTTGTTGATATTAGACTCTTATATCTTCCTTTTGACACTGATTTTGTAGATTTTGGATACCGAATACTTACCCAAACATCTGTTTCAATTGAGCCTATAGACGCTGTAAAATAGGGTTCAAGATTTCTGACCTGTCGATACTAAAATGCCTATAACTCCCTGTTGAAAATTCTGAATTGTACCAAACTGATTTTATTTGAAAACAGACTTGAAAATCTTTCTTTTGACATATAGTTTGAAAATTTTGGAATTCAATTGCCTACCCTATTATCTGTTGAATCCGACCCTATAAATTCTGCAAAACAGTGATTGTGTTTTTGACCTTGTGTTACCAAATCAAAGGTAACTCCGCGTTGGGAATCCTGTTTCATATGAAATCTGTTCCATCAGAATATAGATTGAAATATGGTTCGACCATAGCTTTCTTATGGGTATTGGAGCATAATTAATATTCTGAAGTATTTGTTTGATGTGCCACTGGAATTCTGTCCGAAATCGAGCTTTGGTCGATTTCGCGTATTTTGCTACGTTCCTTTGGATATTTGAATTCATCTAACCTTCTTATTGGAATTGAGCAAAATATGATTGCTTGGAATCCCTGTACACTCTTGTTTTTATTTCATTCCAAATCTGAATACATTTGTGAGAGATTTGTTCTTTGTTTCGTATTGTCTCGAAAAGGCACATGCACGTTTGTTGTTCCGCATGTGCTTCCGATATATGCTACTTATTGTTAAAACTGCCCTCTTGTACTCTAGTATGTGGGATTGTCTGGACCTTTGCCAGAAATGGTAAAGGGTATGCGGTTATTACCCGCTCTGTGGGGTCCCGCTCCGTGGGATATTCTGGACCTTTGCTAGAAATGGTAAAGGGTATGTGCTTAGAGCCTGCGATGCTCTGCCGGCCCCTCTGACTTCACCTAGACGTGGGTGGATGGATCTCCCAGATGTGGGAGACTTTTGTCAGGTGGTCATTCAGAAATGGATGAATCACATTCTGACTGAGATCCTACCACACCTTCTATATGTTTGATATGACATCCAGAGTTTTGGTGAGTTGTTTCTGTTCATGCTCTGGATAAGAATAATATGATTGCAACGTCAAGGACGACGTTTGAGCTTCTGTACGATATTTATTTTTGATATGCTCTGAAATGCTTCATTCACTGATGATTTTGCTTCGAAATGTTCCATATGTCGTTGATATGCTTCGAAACATTTTATATGCCATTGATAAGCTCCGATATGTTACCTTCGTTACTGATATGCTCCAATTACTCTATGCCCCAATCTGTCAGGAACCAAATATGTAAGATTGAAAGGACAATTGTGTTTCTGCTCTTAATGATATTATGTCTACGAAATCGTATATTCTGCCTTGTATTTTGGAACTGTATCTCTTTGGAAGTTGTACTATTTTGATATGGATATGTTAGTCACTTGCTGAGCTCTTTATGCTCACCCCGTTTGTTGATAAATTTTTCAGGATAGCATATTGCTTGCTTAAATATTAAGATTGGGCTGAGGCGGTGGAAAGTTTAGAAGATTTTGGGCAGATCTTTATTAGCATATGTGTATTTGTTGTATAAGATACTCTGCATCTTATGAAATGTGACGATGAATCTAAACTTGTGGATTCTGTGTAAGATAAAGGATCCCTCATGTATCGGATTTTGATATGTTAAGTTAAATTCGTGTAATGATATGATCTTATGGTAATCGTTGGTTTGGTGACTGCATAGACTTCACCATTTATGAATTTATATTATGGTTATTATTTTGATGAGTTGAGTTCTGATTGTATGAATTATCGAGTGATGTGTGGTATGTTTATGAATTGCACAAGGTTATGAATTTGTAGACTATAGAGGTGAAATTTTGATCTGAATGTTTTCTTAGTGACCTCAAATGTGTGCTTGGATCCTGGGTTAGTTATGATGAAAATTTTAAATATTGTCGATATTTTGGGGGGCGTGACAGTTTCCTCTCCAGAATGATGTCTCCAAATTACTTGAACCAGTGGGATGACCCGATTCCTTAGGACTTTTTCTTTCTTGTCAACAATCTGAATAGGCTCTTCCACATAATATAAATCTTTTTCGATCTCCACCAGCTCATACTTAATGATGTGAGAAGGGTCATATATATATTTCCTAATCATCGAGACATGAAATATATCATGAACATGGCACAATGCTGGTGGAAAGGCAATCCTGTAAGCGACAGAACCAACCCTCTCAAGAACCTCAAAAGGTCCAATAAATCTTGGGCTTAACTTTCCTTTCTTCCCAAACCTTATAATGCCTTTGGAAGGGGAGACTTTTTAGAATACAAAATCTCCGATTTCAAACTCAATGTCTCATCTTTTATTGTCAGCATAACTCTTTTGACGACTCTGAGCAGTTTTTAACCTTTTCCTTATAACTTGAATTTTCTCGGTAGTTTCTTGTACTTTGTCTGGTGCTAACAGCTTTCTGTCACCAACTTCCTCCCAACATATAGGTGTTATGCACTTTCGCCCATATAAAGCTTCGTAAGGAGCCATTTGAATACTTGAATGATAACTATTATTATAAGTGAACTCAATAAGTGAAATATCTTTATCCCATTCACCCTTCCAATCCATAACATAGGCTCTAAGCAGATCCTCAAGTGTTTGAATTGTTCTTTCTGACTGACCATCAGTCTGAGGATGATATGTAGTACTAAACTTAACTTTAATGCCCATCGAGTCCTGCAATCTTCACCAGAATCTAGAGAGAAATCTGGAGTCTCTATCAGAGATGATCTCCTTTGGAATACCATGAAGTCTTACTATTTCATTGACATATAAATCTACAAGTCTGTCAAGCGAATAAGTCATATTAATTGGTAGGAAATGCACAGATTTTAATAACCTATCAATGATAACCCAAATAGCATCATGCTTCCTAGAGGTTCTGGGTAGTCCCGAAACAAAATCCATGGTAATACATTCCCATTTCCATTCCGGAATATCGAAAGGTTGCAACAACCCTCCAGGTCTTTGGTGTTCTACTTTGATTTGCTGACAAGTCAAACATTTTGAAACATAAATTGCAATTTCCTTCTTCATGCCTTCCCACCAATAATGACTTTGGATATCCCTATACATCTTAGTGCTCCTTGGATGCATGGTGTACTTTGAAGTATGACTCTCCTCTAAGATTTGACTCTTAATATCTGGCTCATTTGGCACACATACCCTTTCCCCAAATCTCAATAGGCCATCCTTTGAAACTTGAAATTTTGGCTTCAATCCCCTTTTTACTTCATTTCTCAAGTAGATTAAACGTGGATCTCGTAATTGTCCTTCCTTAATTTGTTGAATAAGATCAGATTGCACTTGAATGGAGGCCATCAATATCATTGAGTCTTGCTCTTTCCTCAAAGCTTTCACATCAAAATTTTCTTCTAACAACTTCCATTGCTTCATGACCAGGCTAGCCATAAAACTTGTAGATTTCCTACTAAGTGCATCAGCTACAACATTGGCTTTGCCTGGGTGATAACGGATGGCACAATCATAATCCTTCAGAAGTTCTATCCATCTTCGCTGTCTCATATTTAACTCTTTCTAAGTGAAAATATATTTTAAACTCTTGTGATCAGTAAAGATTTCAAACTGTCGACCATACAAATAATGTCTCCAAATCTTTAGAGCAAAAATAATTGCTGCCAATTCCAAGTCATGAGTTGGATAATTCAATTCATAACCTTTAAGTTGCCTAGAAGCATAAGCAATTACTCTCCCTTCCTGCATCAAAACACATCCTAAGCCCTTCCTTGAAGCATCAGTATAAACTACAAACTCATCACTACCACTTGGAATAGTGAGAATAGGGGCACTCGTCAATCTTCTTTTTAACTCTTGAAAACTTTGCTCACAATCATCACCCCATACAAATTTCATATTCTTAGTGAGTTTGGTGAGAGGTTGAGCGATTCGAGAAAATCCCTCCACAAATCTCCTATAATAACTTGCCATGCCCAAAAAGCTTCTAACTTCTGTTACATTTGTTGGTACTTCCCATTCAACTACAGCTTCTATTTTCCTTGGATCAACAGATATACCCTTCCCTGTAATCACATGGCCTAAGAAAGCAACTTCATTCAACCAAAATTCACATTTGCTGAACTTTGCATACAACTTCTTTTCTCTTAGTATGGACAATACATTTCTCAAGTGTTCCTCATGCTCCTGATTACTCCTTGAATACACCAATATGTCATCAATAAATACAATTACACAGATATCCAAGAGCGGTTGAAATATCCTATTCATTAGTTCCATAAAAGCTGCAGGGGCGTTTGTCAAACCAAAAGGCATCACCAAGAATTCATAATGACCATATCGAGTTCTGAAAGCTATTTTTGAAATATCCTCCTCCTTGATCTTCAACTAATAGTAACCTGACCTCAGGTCAATCTTAGAGAATACTTATGCACCCTGCAATTGATCAAACAAATCGTCAATTCTAGGTATGGGATACTTGTTTTTTATGGTCACCTGATTCAACTATCTATAATCAATACAAAGCCTCAATGTTCCATCCTTCTTCTTCACTAATAGTACCGGAGCACCCCATGGAGATACATTGGGTCGTATGAAACCCTTATCTAATAATTCTTGTAGTTACTTCTTTAATTCCTCTAGCTCGAGTGGTGCCATTCTGTAGGGAGGCTTAGATATTGGGGTTGTACTGGGAACCAGATCAATAGCAAAGTCACCCTCTCTATCTAGAGGTAAACCAGGCAAGTCGTCTGGGAATACATTAGGAAATTCTTTGACCACTGAAATTTCATCTAGGTGGGTTTCCTGATTTGAATACTCCTTTACACACACCATATAACAAAAACAACCTTTCTGCATAAGACGATAAGCTTGAAGTGCTGATATCAAGCAAGGAGGCAAATCATGCCTAATGCCCTCAAAGAAAAATATAGGCTGATCCGGTATGCAGAAAGTAATTATTTTTTTGTAACAATCAATACTAGCGTGATGAGAAGATAACCAATCCATGCCAAGTATAACATCAAAACCCTGGATCTCTAGAGAATCAAATCAGCAAGGAATTCGTGTTCTCCAATAGAAATCAAACAAGACGGGTAAACCAAGTTTGTTGCCAATGAATCTCCAACAGCAGTTGTTACGTATAACATATAATCCAGGGGTCTAGGTAGAATATCCAAGTGACAAGCAAAGTATTGTGAAACAAAAGATAAGTTGGAGCCGGGATCAAACAAAACTTTTGCATTTCTCATAGAAACATGAAGAATACCTTCAACCACTGATTTAGAAGCTTTTGAATCTTGTTCAGTGATAGCGTACACTCTAGCATGGGCTGAGGGTCTAGGAGACAGTGGCTTTTTCATCTTCCTCATAGGGCAATCTTTTATTTGATGATCCAACTTTCCACAAACAAAACAAGCTCTAGTCACCCAAAAACACGACTTGTTTCATGATTTAATCCACATCTTGTACATGACTAAGTCCTCCGCAGTGGTTTCCCTTTTTCAAATCTAGATGTCTTAAACCTCTTGTTACTAGCTTCATATTCATTTTCTCTCGTGCTTTTACTAATGAATTTGTCCCTTTTGTTCTTGCCAATGATTTCTTGAATTTCATCCATGTCTCTTTCAGTTTTCAAAGCTCTTTCTACCGTTTTTGCATATGTTTGTAGTTTTAAGGCTGACATTCGACTTCTTATTGCCGGTCGCAATCCCCTTTCAAACCTTTTTTTTTTTGGTAAGTAAAAGTAAATTGATTATGTGTAAAGTTTCTACAAATAGCTTTATCTATACAAGTCATAGACAAAGCCATGTAACTCATAGAGTGCGAATGCGATAGTTATGACTACACATGTTGTAGACTATAACTCCTAATTATAATCAAAATAGAAAATGATTATCCAGATGTATCAAAATTTGGCATCATTCCCAAGATCTTTAGCTAATAGCAAAATTAAAATTGATAAAAATATATTTTTCTCTTTGGGTAAAGTGCTCCGTTTTGAGATCTTGCTCCATACAGGATCTTGAGTCTCTAATAATCTCTTTCAATAGCTGAGCATTGTTTGTGTGTTGACATTTAAAAATTCTGTTACATCTCTCCTTCCACATCCACCAAATAGCGCATTTGAAAGTAACCTTTGCTAGTTGTGTGAGAGGCCCTTTTCTTGAGAAACATTGCATGAGTTCGCCTAGTTCTTGGTGCAAGTTTGGTTGCGGCAGTCTATTGAGTTCAAATCGCTGGAGAATCTCCTTCCATATCCATTTTGTATAATCACAAGCAAAATAAAGGTGGTCAACAGTTTCTTCTTGTTGCATACAAAGGGAGCATCGGTTAACATGATAGATACCTCTTCTTTTCATATTGTCTATTGTAGGTAGTTTATTGAGAAGGGCCTGCCATGTACATAAGGAATGTCTTTGTGATCCCGGTCGATCCCATGTCCAACTGCTTGGGACCCACTTGTTATTTCTTTGCCTAATTTGATTCCATGCAGATGTGGCACTAAATTTGCCATTGTCATGAGGCCAAATAAGTTTATCCAAGAGTTGTTCGTGATTGGAATAACTATAATAGTCGGCCAAAGTGATAACATTTTGGGAGAAATAGGATTAGGGAGACACAGTGCAGTTAGCAATAAACTTCGAAACCTTCCAATCTTTGGGAGCCCCAGAGATCTTTTAGTGATTCTGTCACCATATAATTGAAATATACTCTTCCCATTCACCCAAGGATCGTACCACATATTAGTACTAGTTCCAGAAGAGATTGCATAGGAAATGTGTTTGATTAGCCAATTTCTTGCCTTTAAAATTCCTTTCCAAGCTGCAGAGTGGTATGTTCTTGTTGAAATTTCCCAGATTGATTCTTTTGAAAGATACCTAGCAGAAACCCAATGTGACCATAAGGAACATTTGTTTTGCAAAAGATCCCACAATTGCTGCACCAGACATGCTTGATTCCAATCTCTAGTATTTCTCAAGTTTAGCCCCCCTTCATCTTTCGGTTTGCAAATGCTATCCCAATTTACCATATGCATTGCCTTATCATTTGTGTCATTCCAGAAGAAGTTCATTAATAACCGTTCAATATCTTGGAGAAGTCCAGCAGGTAGAAGAAATGCATTACACCAATATATAGAGTAGGAGTGCAATACCGAACGGATGAGTTCGAGTCGTCCTGCTTTTGATAGAAACCTATTTTTCCAAGAAGAAATTCTATTCTTTATTTTTTGCAAGATAGGCTGACAGTGGATTTTGTGCCTTTCACTGATGAATCTTATCTAGAAAAAGCAAAAAGGTTTGAAAGGCAAAAAAATGAAAGATAATGCCTTTCAAACCTTTTTGCTTTTCTAGATTCATCATCAGTCATATGGGTGGCAAACCTAGAGAACTCAGTGAATTTAGATTCATACTTTGCAACTGTCATATTTCCCTGGATAAGATTCAAGAACTCCAATTCTTTTTCATCTCTTATACAATCTTGAAAATATCTATCGTTAAACCTCTCTTTGAATGCCTTCCATGTCATTGGCTCATGTTTGACTTCGAAAATCCTCTTAATCATTCTCCACCAGTGTTCAGCCTCTCCTTCCAGCATAAAGGTAACAAGAGAAACTTTCTGATCATCAGGGTAATTTAAGACGTTAAATATTTTCTCTATCTGCAGCATCCACCGTTCTGCTGCCATTGGATCAGACTCACCACTAAAGCTGGGAGGACTAAGCTTCTTGAACTGTTCAATTCCTAACCCCAATTGGTTTGATGTCCCTGTTTCATCATTTCTTCCAGGTTGGACATGTTGTTGTTGTTGTTGTTGCATCACTTGTGACATAGTCTCCAAAGTCCGCATGATACCACTCAATTGATCTGTAGTAGATACAACAGGAGAACTAGATGATCTCGTCATCCTTACTTCCTAAAACATAAAAAAAAAACATTTTCTTTGATCAATCTCTAAATGATAGTCAAAAAAACCTCAAAAAAAAAAAATATTCTTAGTGATTCTCAAATCAGGCTCTGATACCACCTCTGTCACGCTCCCTCAAAAATATCCATAATATTTAAAACTCAAGAAAAATAAATCAATCCAGGATCCAAACACACATTTGAGGTCACTAAGAAAACATACAGAACAAAATTTCACCTCTATAGTCTACAATTTATAAACCCTGTGCAGTTCATAAACATACCACGCATCACTCGAAATTTCATACGATCTGAACTCCTCTCATCAAAATAATAACCCCAGTATAAATTCACAAGTGGGGAAATCTAAGCAGTCACCAAACCAACATTTACCATAAGTCATGTCATTACACAAATTTAACTTAACTTTCCAAAATCCTAAACATGAGAGATCCTTTAACATACACAAAATCCACAAGTTTGGATTCATCGTCAATATTTGATTAGATACAGAGTGGCTCACACAACAAGTACATATATGCTAATAAAGATCTGCCCAAAATCTTCTAACTTTCTACTGCCTCGGCCCGATCTTAACATTTAAGCAAGCGATACGCTATCCTAAAAAATTTATACAACAACGGGGTGAGCATAAAGAGCTTAGCAAGTGACTAACATATCAATGTCAAAAGAGGACAATTTCTAAAGAGATAAAGTTTCAAAATGCAAGGCAGAACATACGAATTCATAGACGTAATATCATTAGGTGCAGAATCACAATTGACATTTTAATCATACATAATTGGTTCATAACAGAAGGGGCATAGAGTAATTGGAGCATATCAATGACAAATGAAACAAAATCAGAGCTTATCAATGGCATATGGAATGTCTCGGAGCATATCAATAGCGTATGGAACATTTCGAAGCATATCAACAATGAATGAACCAGTTCGAAGCATATCAATAACAAATATCGAACAAAAGCTCAAACGTCGTCTTTGACGTTGCATTCATATCATTCTTATACAATTTTTTTTTTTCTTTTGGTAAGTAAAAGTAAATTGATTATGTGTAAAGTTTCTACAAATAGCTTTATCTATACAAGTCATAGACAAAGCCATGTAACTCATAGAGTGCGAATGCGATAGTTATGACTACACATGTTGTAGACTATAACTCCTAATTATAATCAAAATAGAAAATGTTTATCCAGATATATCAAAATTTGGCATTATTCCCAAGATCTTTAGCTAATAGCAAAATTAAAATTAATAAAAATATATTTTTCTCTTTGGGTAAAGTGCTCCGTTTTGAGATCTTGCTCCATACAGGATCTTGAGTCTCTAATAATCTCTTTCAATAGTTGAGCATTGTTTGTGTGTTGACATTTAAAGATTCTGTTACATCTCTCCTTCCACATCCACCAAATAGCGCATCTGAAAGTAACCTTTGCCAGTTGTGTGAGAGGCCCTTTTCTTGAGAAACATTGCATGAGTTCGCCTAGTTCTTAGTGCAAGTTTGGTTGCGGCAGTCTATTGAGTTCAAATCGCTAGAGAATCTCCTTCCATATCCATTTTGTATAATCACAAGCAAAATAAAGGTGGTCAATAGTTTCTTCTTGTTGCATACAAAGGGAGCATCGGTTAACATGATAGATACCTCTTCTTTTCATATTGTCTATTGTAGGTAGTTTATTGAGAAGGGCCTGTCATGTACATAAGGAATGTCTTTGTGATCCCGGTCGATCCCATGTCCAACTGCTTGGGACCCACTTGTTATTTCTTTGCCTAATTTGATTCCATGCAGATGTGGCACTAAATTTGCCATTGTCATGAGGCCAAATAAGTTTATCTGAAGAGTTGTTCGTGATTGGAATAACTATAATAGTCGGCCAAAGTGATAACATTTGGAGAAATAGGATTAGGGAGACACAGTGCAAGTTAGCAATGAACTCGAAACCTTCCAATCTTTGGGAGCCCCGAGATCTTTTTATTATTGTCACCATATAATTGAAATATACTCTTCCCATTCACCCAAGGATCGTACCACATATTAGTACTAGTTCCAGAAGTGATTGCATAGGAAATGTGTTTGATTAGCCAATTCCTTGCCTTTAAAATTCCTTTCCAAGCTGCAGAGTGGTATGTTCTTGTTGAAATTTTTCAGATTGATTCTTTTGAAAGATACCTAGCAGAAACCCAATGTGACCATAAGGAACATTTGTTTTGCAAAAGATCCCACAATTGCTGCACCAGACATGCTTGATTCCAATATCTAGTATTTCTCAAGTTTAGCCCCCCTTCATCTTTCGGTTTGCAAATGCTATCCCAATTTACCATATGCATTGCCTTATCATTTGTGCCATTCGGAAGAAGTTCATTAATAACCGTTCAATATCTTGGAGAAGTCCAGCGGGTAGAAGAAATGCATTACACCAATATATAGAGTAGGAGTGCAATACTAGAACGGATGAGTTCGAGTCGTCCGACTTTTGATAGAAACCTATTTTTCCAAGAAGAAATTCTATTCTTTATTTTTTTTGCAAGATAGGTTTGGCAGTGGGTTTTGTGAATGCTCTGTGGATATGAGCGGGAGACCAAAATAAGGAACTGGCAAGCTTCCCTCACTAACCCCAAAGTTTGTGCAATAAAGACATTATCCTCAACGTAAGGGCTCATATATACTTTACTTTTCGCATGATTTAACTGAAGTCCAGAAACCATACCAAAGTCATTCATAATAGTAGCCAGGTTCTTTTCTTGAAGTTGGATCATTTTGGAGAAAAGATAAGTAAGTCATCCGCAAATGTTATATGTGATATATATGAACAGTAACCAAACAATGGGTACCATAATGCTGCCATTTAAGACTGTGTTTTCCAACATACAGCTAAGTCCTTCCATCGTAATAGTAAAAAAAGATATGGAGAGAGTGGATCACCTTGTCGGATGCCATTCGTGTTCTAAAAAAAAAAACCAATTGGTGAGCCATTAAAGAGTATATCGAAAAACTTTGGAGTTTCGGGCAAGATTGAATCCAATTAATCCATTCTTTGTGGGAAGTTCATATCGAGGAGCATCTTATAGATAAACTTCCTATTAACTGATCGAAGGCTTTCCAGTAAATCAGCTTTAAAAAACATATTTTTGTCCCTCTTGCTTTTGAATGCAAATCTT
The DNA here is from genome assembly GCA_900464855.2 of Musa schizocarpa. NCBI lineage: Eukaryota > Viridiplantae > Streptophyta > Magnoliopsida > Zingiberales > Musaceae > Musa > Musa schizocarpa. The sequence continues at coordinate 32,366,012 of LS990922.1, read as the reverse complement.
TGACCAAGTCATTAGCAAGCAAAATGTTATGATGTATACTTCTCCCTTTGATGAAAGCAGCTTGGTTTGGGCTAATGATCTTGTGTATTACCTTTTGCATTCTATTTGCCAATACTTTGGAGATGATCTTGTAAATAAAGTTGCATAATGATATGGGTCGATAGTTCTCTAGTGAATCAGACCCCTGCATTCTTCGGAATTAAGGAAATAAAAGTGCAATTCATCTCTAAGAATATGACCTGAAGAGAAAAAATGTTGACAAGCCTTGATCACATCATTTCCAATAATAGACCAAGCAGTTTGGTAAAATTCATTTGGAAATCCATCTGGACACGGGCTTTTGTGCTTTGGTGACTTAAAGACAACACATACAATTTCATTCATCCGTAATTGGGGCATTGAGGATTGAAATAGCTTCGAATCAAGTTTTCTAGTCGGCTCCACATGAATGTTATTAGGTTTCCCAGCTTGATTGAGTAAGGAATAAAAAAAAATTGCTCTTTGTGTGCTTTAACCTCATCCAACTTCTCAATAAGATTATCATCTTTGTCTCTGCATTTGTCGATACGGTTAATAGCCCTTCGAGTAGCAATTGAAGCATAGAAAAATTTTGTATTGGAATCCCTAAGCGTAAGCCAATGTTGTCGAGACTTCGCTTTGCAAAAACTTTCCTCCTTTTTTTAAGGCTTGCATGAAGTTATTTTCTGGCTTCTGCCTCTTTGTAGATAATATTTTCATCATTTGGTGAAGTTGCAGCTCATGTTGCAAAGACATTAGTTCCTTTCTGCAAAGTTGAACTCGGTGTTAATATTGCCAAAGGTATTTGTATTCCCTCCTTTAGTCTTCGCTTTTCTGGGCTTTGAGCTTTTGACATAAGATGTAAGGGGGGATCCATGCACATTAACATTCCAAGCAGATCCGATAACATCAAGAAATTGAGGATGAGTACTCCACATGTTAAAGAATCTAAACGGTTTCTTGCCTCTTGGTGTCGCTTTTTTTCGTGTATATACATTAAAGAATGGTCGAAAACAAAGGAGCACCATACTCAAGAAGTGAATCTGGGTAAACTATTAACCATTCATGATTAATCAAACACCTATCATGTCGAGCTATTATTTTTCGTTAGTAGCACCTTGATTACTCGGGAGAGCCAATTACCCACAGATTTCATATCAAACAATGCTGCAGTGTCAATGTAATCATTGAACTTTTGAAGTCGGCTTTTCGAAAGTTGTCTACCACCTGTTTTTCATTTTAAAAACCGAACAGTATTAAAGTCTCCAAGAACAATCCAAGGTACATTGAGACAGCCATTTACAATATTAGTCAGGTCAGACCAAAGAGTATTTCTTTCTTGCATACTGTTTGAAGCATATATACCAGTGAAATTGAATTGACAGTTATTCTTTTTATCCTCTACCTTAAGAATTGAGTTAGGATGAATGAATTGATCAGTAGCAGAAATAAACCAAGAATTAATAGAGTTAGGATGCCATAAGACCCATATTCTACCAAAAGTGTCATTTGAGTCATTGGTAAACAGTTCTGCGTCCGGTCATATTAAATTCTTTTGAGCTTGAACGCGCGATTGTTTAATTTTTGTTTCCACTAAAATAACAATATCACATGCGGCAGACTTGATTATTCTATTGAGCTCCCGACATTTCTCCGGCTTATTAAGTCCGTGAACATTCCAGCATGTTATCTTCATTAGTAAAAGATAGTAAGGTATTCATCCTACGACTTTGGATGGATTGTACCATCCTTTTTCTTATCTTTCGGTTTTGTATTTTCCTCCCCGCACAAATATCCTTACCTTTTATGGCTTTATTCCTATATTTATCCACTTCATCTACAGCTTGCAGATTTTTTTAAACTTTAAATTACCTTGAATCATGTGGTCTTGATTGGCAGGGTTTGTTGAAGCTCGATAAGATTGTTGCATCACAATATCCCGGATAGTACTTGTTGGAGCAGTCCGGCTAGAGAGGTTTGTTGGAGCATGAGTTTGTTTGAGACAGAATATCCTTGTTGGCAATGTTTGTTGTGGCTTTGAGTTTGTTGAGGAATAATATCCTTGCTAGCTTAGATTTGCTTGGACCCGAAGTTCGTTGAGCTAGTGTGGATGGATCCGATGATATTGGAAGAGATGAAGTTCGACTTATGTTTCTCCCGTCCACTAGTACCATGGGAAACCTCTGTTGTGGAAGGCTCGACATTATAGGTCTGAGATAAAGTTTTGGAATTGTCCTTTTGTCGCGGTGCTTTCCTTGCGAAGTCGGAATGCTCAATAGTTTTTGCCACCATCGGTGCTGCTTTGCCATTAGAGAAGAATCACTTTGTTCTTTGAGGCGCTTGGACGTGGTCGATAGACCTTTGTGGTTGGATTTGGGGTTTGTCGACAAGCTCCATTTGGATGACCAAAAGATAAGCAACGCCGACATCGTTGTGGCTTCGGGAATATGAGACATGTACCTTCCGAAAGTGTTCCCGTCAAGATCACGATAGAAAACCTCATTAGGAAGATCTTCATCGAAGAAACCAGCACACATGCTCGTGCAAATGTTAATCTCGTATGAGCCTTTGTTTTTTTGTCGATGTAGAGTGGCTGTCCCCAGAGTTTGCATAACTTTGCAATAAAACGTCGACTCAAAGATATAGAGGCAGTCCTTGAAAGGATACCCATAATGGAATAGACGTAGGCTATCTAACTCCAAACGGACATCGGGAGACCAACGTCGTAGAATCATTGGATGACCGCGGATAGTCGAGAATCCTTCGAGGATTCGCTGCAAATCTTCTTGAGTATAGCTTGCAAACAAAGAATCCGTTCTCCAAAGATATGAAGATCAAATGACGATATTCCCCATCGAAGTTTTGATAAATGAGGATAGTGGGAAATAAGATGTTTTGAGACCTACCACATAGCCAACAATCGCCATAGACCATGTCTCAATAAGCTCGCTGAATCAACAGTCTCAGATACTGCAATCTTCTTATCGACTGAACTGAACGGAGTAAAAAGAATTCCAAACTTAGATCTGGACTTCCAACCGGAGCCTTGAAGAGGCTAGTCCAAGGCCGAGGATCGCTGGAAATGAGAGCAGGCTGCCGCGATCTAGAGCACGACCTGCTTCGATGCTGCTTGGTCGAAGGAGTTTCTCTCTGGAAAGAATATGGTGGAAGAGCAACTTGGGGGGTGGCGGTAGGGAGCCTTGCCATCGTTTCAACCCTCTCGACACCATCGCCAGCCCTAGGGGCCATCGCTGCCATGTTTGATCCCTCTGGTCGCCGCTACAGAAACGACGCCATTGGGAAAAACCACCGCTGTAGTATATTAGATCGCCGCTATGGTACCGTCACCCTAGGGATTTATGGTTGCTGCTACAGTATCGTCGCCCTTAGGGAGAAGCCGACGCTACGGAGATCTGGTCGCTGCTAGTGTGTCGCCGCCGCTACAGTACTGTCGTCGTCCTTGGGAGATCCGATCACCTCTCTACGTTGTCGTCGCCCTTCATTTCGTGGGAGAAAGCCGACGCTGCAGGAGTTAGATCGCCTTTAGGGAGATATGGTTGTCGCTACAGTACCGTCGCCCTAGATCTGGGCCGCCGCCCGCCTTCTGATGGCGCCGCCTTTGGGAGATCTGATCACCGCATGAAGGCGCCGCCGCCTTCGCCGTGGGGAGAAAGCCAACGATGCAGGAGTCAAACATACATATTAAACATACAAAAGGTGTAGTGGGACCACAGACAGAATGTGATTCATCCATTTCTGAATGACCACTAGACAGAAGTCTCCCACGTCTGGGAGCTCGGATACCCACGTCTAGGTGAAGCCAAAGCTGGCCTGCAGAGCATCGCAGGCTCTAAACACATACCTTTTACCATTTCTGGCAAAGGTCCACATAAATCTCACATACCCTTTGCCATTTCTGGCAAAGGTCCACATAAATCCCACAAACACCAGAGTACAAGAGGGCAGTTTGATCAATAAGTAGCATATATCGGAAGCACACGCGGAACAACAGTACATGTGCCTTTACGAGACAATACGATGCAAGCAACAATTTTCTCACCAATGTATTCAGATTTAGAATGAAATGAAAGCAAGGGTATACCAAGATTCCAAGCAATCATATTTAGCTTAATTCAAATAAGAAGGTTACATGAATTCAATTTCCAAAGGAATGAAACAGAATACGCGAAATCGACCGAAGCTCGATTTCTGACAGAATTCCAATGGCACATAGAACAAATACTTCAGATTATCAATTATGCTCCAATACCCTTAAGAAAGCTGTTTTGAAAGATATATCAATCTGTTTTCTGTTGAAACAAGTTTCGTATGAATCATGGTTTCCAACAAGTAGTTACCTTTGATTTGGTAACGCAAGGTCAAAAACACAATCACTGTTTTGCAGAATACATAGGGTCGGATTCAACAGATAATAGGGTAGGCATTTGAATTCCAAAATTTTCAAACTATATGTCAAAAGAAAGGTTTTTTGAAGTCTAGTTTCAGACAAAGTCAGTTTGGTATAATTTAGAATTTCCAACAGGAACTTATAAGTATTTTAGTATCAAAAGGTCAGAAATTTTGATCCCTGTTTTGCAGCATCTATTGGCTCATTAGAAATAGATGTTTGGGTAAGTAGTCGGTGTTCAAAATCTTCAAAATCTGTGTCAAAAGAAAGATATAAGAGTCTGTTTTCAAACAAACTAGGTCCTACCCAAATCTGCTTTTCGTACCAAAAATTATAGCTGGAACATTATATAGGGGTCAGTTTACCGAAAAATTTCAGAATCCTTGGTTCTATGTCCAAAGAGAGACATTTCCGGTTCTAAATGGAAATCTTTCAGATCTTTTTGAACCAACATAAGAACAGAAGCTAATATTCTATAGGATAGGGTTAGAACACTTGCCTTTGAGAATTATAGCCCTAAATGAGAAGATTTGAACAAGAAAACTTAAAGCCCCAATTTCTTCTTCTTCTTCTTCTTCTTCTTCTTCTTCTTCTTCTTTCTTTCTTTCCCAGATCATCCACGCAGCTACCTTCTTTGCTTCCTTAAGAATGAAGGCAGAGAGGCTTAAACGGTGGGGTTTGTATTTTTGTACATTTTACACTTTAGTCCTTGTATTTATCATATTCGCGATCTGGTCCTCAGGGTTTACACATAGGTCCTCAGATTCTTGTGTGGACAAATCCCCCAAATCTTAAGAATAAGTTATCTCTGATTCATACTCTAGCTCTTTGGTCAAATTTGAAATAGATACTTACATTATCACTAGAAACTTATACAAAAATTCAGAAAATGAGGGATGTTACACTCTCCCCCCCTTAAAAGAAAATTTTAGTCCTCTAAATTTATCGTACCTCTATCGATGAAAAGACGGGGGTACACCTTTGTCATTTCCTTCTCTAGCTCCCAAGTTGTTTCCTCTCCAGAATGATGTCTCCAAATTACTTGAACCAGTGGGATGACCCGATTCCTTAGGACTTTTTCTTTCTTGTCAACAATCTGAATAGGCTCTTCCACATAATATAAATCTTTATCGATCTCCACCAGCTCATACTTAATGATGTGAGAAGGGTCATATATATATTTCCTAATCATCGAGACATGAAATATATCATGAACATGGCACAATGCTGGTGGCAAGGCAATCCTGTAAGCGATAGAACCAACCCTCTCAAGAACCTCAAAAGGTCCAATAAATCTTGGGCTTAACTTTCCTTTCTTCCCAAACCTTATAATGCCTTTGGAAGGGAAGACTTTTAAGAATACAAAATCTCTGATTTCAAACTCAATGTCTCGTCTTCTATTGTCGGCATAACTCTTTTGACGACTCTGAGCAGTTTTTAACCTTTTCCTTATAACTTGAATTTTCTCGGTAGTTTCTTGTAATTTGTCCGGTGCTAACAGCTTTCTGTCACCAACTTCCTCCCAACATATAGGTGTTATGCACTTTCGCCCATATAAAGCTTCGTAAGGAGCCATTTGAATACTTGAATGATAACTATTATTATAAGTGAACTCAATAAGTGAAATATCTTTATCCCATTCACCCTTCCAATCCATAACATAGGCTCTAAGCAGATCCTCAAGTGTTTGAATTGTTCTTTCTGACTGACCATCAGTCTGAAGATGATATGCAGTACTAAACTTTGTTAGGACCAAGAGCACTAAGAGGGAGGGGGGTGAATTAGTGCAGCGGAAATCTTACAGCGATTAAAACCGAAAGGTGCGTTCATTCGATAAAATCTATTATGATGCAAAAGCCGATTCACAGTTTGTATCTAAGTGAAGTTTACGCAGTTTGCGTCTAAATGCAGTTTTGTGTATAAATGCAGTTTGCGTCTAAATGCAGATTGCGTCTAAGTTTAGTTTGCATCTAAGTTTAGTTTTGCGTCTAAGTTTAGTTTATGCCTAAACACAGTTTTGCGTCTAAACACAGTTTTGCGCGTCTAAGCACAGTTTATGCGTCTAAGCACAGTTTATGTCTAAAACAGTTTTATGTCTGAGCTTAGTTTATGCCTAAACACAGTTTGCGTCTAAGCGCAGTTTACGTCTGAACGCAGTTTGTGTCCAAACACAGTTTACGTCTAAGCACAGTTTACGTCTAAACACAGTTTGTGTCTAAGCACGGTTTACATCTAAACGCAATTTATGTCTAAGCGCAGATGACAGTTCGCAGTTATGAATGGAATCAAAACGTAAACGTAAACTGCAAAGAAACTCGTTCGTAAAAGCGCAGAAGACAGTTTGCAGTTATAAATGGAATAAAGACGTAAACGTAAACTGCAGAGAAACTCGTTCAGTAAAAAAAAAAGACAGTTTGCAGTTATAAACAGACTCAAGACGTAAATGTAAGCTGCGCGATGTAAAGATCGCATTTAAAAAACACCGTTTTACGTCTGAATGCAGATTCGGAAAGATTAGAACTTAGAAACTTGTTCGTAAAAGTGCAGAGAGCAGTAGCTATGTAGGAGGTTTGCAGTAATGATAAAATGCTCAAAATAAAAGCAAACCAGAGATTTAGAGTGGTTCGGTCAGTCTTGACCTACTCCACTTTTGGCTTCCTCCACCGATGAGGTCACCGACGTCAACTAGAGGCCTTCCTTCAATAGGCGAAGGCCAACTGCCCTTTTACAGTTTCTCTCCTTTTGACGGGCTTAGGAGACAACCCTTACAGATCCTTTCTCTCCTCTCTTTACAACTCAAGACTTGAAGAACAGAAAGAGGAGAACTTTTGGACTTTACACAAATTTGAGCTCTTAGAATCACAGAAAAGATCAAGAATTCGGTGTGGATCTGTATCTTTTCAGTGCTGAATGGGTGGGGTATTTATAGGCCCCAACCCAGTTCAAATTTGGAGCTCAAAACGATCAAATCCCGGAATTCCGGGATCAGGCGGTTGCACCTCCTGACTGGAGAGGTTGCACCGCCTGGCAGAGCTCGAAGACTGAGCCTCTGGGCGGTGCCACCTCTGTCAGGGGCGGTTGCACCTCTCTGCCAGAGCTCGAAGACCGAGCTCAGGCGGTTGCACCGCCGACCGGAGAGGTTGCACCGCCCGGCGAGCTCGAACTTGAGCTCTGGCGGTGCTACCTCCGACAGAGGAGGTTGCACCGCCAGCCTCGCCGGAGACTAAGCCCTGGCGGTTGCACCTCTTGGCTGGGGCGGTTGCACCGCTTCAGTCTCGGCTGGGAGACATAGCCCGGCGGTGCTACCTCCAACCTGGCGGTGCCACCTCTTTTACTATTTCAGCTCACTTGGTTTGGCTCCAAACTTGGCCCAAACCAGTCCGAACATGAGCCTAATTGGCCCCAACTTGGGTTATAGGATTAACACCTAATCCTAACCCTAATTAATGTGCTAACTATGAATTTAAAGACATTTTCTAAGCTATTACAAAGTCCGCAAGTCAAGACTTCTTCTTCATGAAGCTTCAAGCAAACTTCCCAAGGCGGTCTTCCGATGAACTCTGGAAACCATTCTATGGGACCCCGGCAAGCTCCTAGACTTCACGATTTAATCTTAGCGAAGTTCCACGAGCTTCGTCGGCAAGCTCCGATCTTTCTCGGTGAGCTCGGTAGCATTCCCGATGAACCTTCTGGACTTCCGTCGAACTCTTGAACTCGAACAAATCCTTCAAGGCTTGACTCACACTTTGTTTCGCTTTATGTCTTCATCGTTATCATAGTTAATCCTGCACAATTAAAACAAAACTTCGATCGAAAGTCAATTAATCCTAAGCAATTTAACCAAGTTGTCCCAGGCATGTCATTGGTCCCTCGACGCTTCGTCCGATTCTTGGCGATCGTCCTCCCTCGCAGCCTATTGCCTAATCGGCCGCTTGACTCCCAACTCCGATATCCTTGGCACAATACCCGCTCTTCTTGGCCCGATGCCCGAGTCCACGGCTCGAAGCCTTCTGTCGATACATCGACCATTCCATCGGCCCGACGTCCAATCTGCTGACATGTTCCTTCGGCACAACATGATTTTCCTACTTTAATTGTCTCATCCTGATCGAAGCACCCTGCGTCACTCAAAACGCAGATTAAATCATAAACATATATCAAGTAGTTTCATCATCAAAATACGAGATTCAACAATCTCCCCCTTTTTGATGATGACAACTACTTGATGACGGAGTTAAACTTAATTCCCGGAGTTTAAACAAACTCCCCCTATCAATATGCCATATTGATAGAAACTCTTAGATTCAAAAATCTAAGCAACATGTCATCATAAACGGAGTTAACCTTAACTGCCAGAGTTTAAACAAACTCCCCCTGTCAATATGCCATATTGATAGAACCTTGAATTCAAACTGAATTCAAGTCATTGCAATATTCATCATGAATATTTGCAACACGTCAACATGAACATATGCATAAACTTATGCATCACATGTCATGTCATCAACATACTTCTCCCCCTTACGCAGCTGCGTGGTGAGCATAGAGCGAACTATTCTTTCGCCTTTTACCCTTTGCCATTTCTGGCAAAGGTCCACATAAATCCCACAAACACCAGAGTACAAGAGGGCAGTTTGATCAATAAGTAGCATATATCGGAAGCACACACGGAACAACAGTACATGTGCCTTTACGAGACAATACGATGCAAGCAACAATTTTCTCACCAATGTATTCAGATTTAGAATGAAATGAAAGCAAGGGTATACCAAGATTCCAAGCAATCATATTTAGCTTAATTCAAATAAGAAGGTTACATGAATTCAATTTCCAAAGGAATGAAACAGAATACGCGAAATCGACCGAAGCTCGATTTCTGACAGAATTCCAATGGCACATAGAACAAATACTTCAGATTATCAATTATGCTCCAATACCCTTAAGAAAGCTGTTGTTGAAAGATATATCAATCTGTTTTCTGTTGAAACAAGTTTCGTATGAATCATGGTTTCCAACAAGTAGTTACCTTTGATTTGGTAACGCAAGGTCAAAAACACAATCACTGTTTTGCAGAATACATAGGGTCGGATTCAACAGATAATAGGGTAGGCATTTGAATTCCAAAATTTTCAAACTATTTGTCAAAAGAAAGGTTTTTTGAAGTCTAGTTTCAGACAAAGTCAGTTTGGTATAATTTAGAATTTCCAACAGGAACTTATAAGTATTTTAGTATCAAAAGGTCAGAAATTTTGATCCCTGTTTTGCAGCATCTATTGGCTCATTAGAAATAGATGTTTGGGTAAGTAGTCGGTGTTCAAAATCTTCAAAATCTGTGTCAAAAGAAAGATATAAGAGTCTGTTTTCAAACAAACTAGGTCCTACCCAAATCTGCTTTTCGTACCAAAAATTATAGCTGGAACATTATATAGGGGTCAGTTTACCGAAAAATTTCAGAATCCTTGGTTCTATGTCCAAAGAGAGACATTTCCGGTTCTAAATGGAAATCTTTCAGATCTTTTTGAACCAACATAAGAACAGAAGCTAATATTCTATAGGATGGGGTTAGAACACTTGCCTTTGAGAATTATAGCCCTAAATGAGAAGATTTGAACAAGAAAACTTAAAGCCCCAATTTCTTCTTCTTCTTCTTCTTCTTCTTCTTTCTTTCTTTCCCAGATCATCCACGCAGCTACCTTCTCTGCTTCCTTAAGAATGAAGGCAGAGAGGCTTAAACGGTGGGGTTTGTATTTTTGTACATTTTACAGTTTAGTCCTTGTATTTATCATATTCGCGATCTGGTCCTCAGGGTTTACACATAGGTCCTCAGATTCTTGTTTGGACAAATCCCCCAAATCTTAAGAATAAGTTATCTCTGATTCATACTCTAGCTCTTTGGTCAAATTTGAAATAGATACTTACATTATCACTAGAAACTTATACAAAAATTCAGAAAATGAGGGATGTTACACTCTCCCCCCCTTAAAAGAAAAATTTAGTCCTCTAAATTTATCGTACCTCTATCGATGAAAAGACGGGGGTACACCTTTGTCATTTCCTTCTCTAGCTCCCAAGTTGTTTCCTCTCCAGAATGATGTCTCCAAATTACTTGAACCAGTGGGATGACCCGATTCCTTAGGACTTTTTCTTTCTTGTCAACAATCTGAATAGGCTCTTCCACATAATATAAATCTTTATCGATCTCCACCAGCTCATACTTAATGATGTAAGAAGGGTCATATATATATTTCCTAATCATCGAGACATGAAATATATCATGAACATGGCACAATGCTTGGTGGCAAGGCAATAATTCGTAGTTTATAGAACCAACCCTCTCAAGAACCTCAAAAGGTCCAATAAATCTTGGGCTTAACTTTCCTTTCTTCCCAAACCTTATAATGCCTTTGAAGGGAAGACTTTTAAGAATACAAAATCTCTGATTTCAAACTTAATGTCTCGTCTTCTATTGTCGGCATAACTCTTTTGACGACTCTGAGCAGTTTTTTAACCTTTTCCTTATAACTTGAATTTTCTCAGTAGTTTCTTGTAATTTGTCCGGTGCTAATGACTTTCTGTCACCAACTTCCTCCCAACATATAGGTGTTATGCACTTTAAGCCCATATAAAGCTTCGTAAGGAGCCATTTGAATACTTGAATGATAACTATTATTATAAGTGAACTCAATAAGTGAAATATCTTTATCCCATTCACCCTTCCAATCCATAACATAGGCTCTAAGCAGATCCTCAAGTGTTTGAATTGTTCTTTCTGACCGACCATCGATCTCAAGATGATATGCAGTACTAAACTTTGTTAGGATCAAGAGCACTAAAGGGGGGGTGAATTAGTGCAGCGGAAATCTTACAGCGATTAAAAACCGAAAAGGTGCGTTCATTCGATAAAATCTATTATGATGCAAAAGCCGATTCACAGTTTGTATCTAATGCAGTTTATTTAGTTTGCGCCTAAATGCAGTTTTTGTGTATAAATGCAGTTTGCGCCTAAATGCAGATTTGCGCCTAAGCTTAGTTTGCATCTAAGCGCCAGTTTATGCCTAAGCCGCGAGATTGGCGTCTGTTTAGTTTGCGCCTAAACACAGTTTGGCGCCTAAACACAGTTTTCGTCTAAGCACAGTTTATGCGTCTAAGCACAGTTTTATGTCTAAACACAGTTTATGTCTGAGCGCAGTTTCGCGCCTAAACACAGTTTGAGTCTAAAAGCGCCAGTTTACGCCTAAACGCAGTTTGCGCCCAAACACAGTTTACGCCTAAGCACAGTTTACGCCTAAACACAGTTTGTGTCTAAGCACGGTTTACATCTAAACTAATTTACGCCTAAGCCAGATGACAGTTCGCAGTTATGAATGGAATCAAAACGTAAACGTAAACTGCAAAGAAACTCGTTCAGAAAAAAAAAAAGACAGTTTGCAGTTATAAATGGAATAAAGACGTAAACGTAAACTGCACAGAAACTCGTTCGTAAAAGCGCAAAAGACAGTTTGCAATTATAAACAGACTCAAGACGTAAATGTAAGCTGCGATGTAAAGATCGTACGAAAACACCGTTTTACGTCTGAATGCAGATTCGGAAAGATTAGAACTTAGAAACTTGTTCGTAAAAGCGCAGAGAGCAGTAGCTATGTAGGAGGTTTGCAGTAATGATAAAATGCTCAAAATAAAAGCAAACCAGAGATTTAGAGTGGTTCGGTCAGTCTTGACCTACTCCACTTTTGGCTTCCTCCACCGATGAGGTCACCGACGTCAACTAGAGGCCTTCCTTCAATAGGCGAAGGCCAACTGCCCTTTTACAGTTTCTCTCCTTTTGACGGGCTTAGGAGACAACCCTTACAGATCCTTTCTCTCCTCTCTTTACAACTCAAGACTTGAAGAACAGAAAGAGGAGAACTTTTGGACTTTACACAAATTTGAGCTCTTAGAATCACATAAAAGATCAAGAATTCGGTGTGGATCTGTATCTTTTCAGTGCTGAATGGGTGGGGTATTTATAGGCCCCAACCCAGTTCAAATTTGGAGCTCAAAACGATCAAATCCGGAATTCCAGGATCGTGTTTGCACCTCCTCGACCGGAGAGGTTGCACCGCCCGGCAGAGCTCAAGATCGAGCCTCTGGGCGCCACCTCTGTCGGGGGGGGCAGTTGCACCTCTGCCAGAGCTCGAAGACCGAGCTCAGGCGGTTGCACCGCCTGACTGGAGAGGTTGCACCGCCTGGCAGAGCTCGAAACTTGAGCTCTGGAGGTGCTACCTCCAGACAGAGGAGGTTGCACCGCCTAGTCTCGCTCGGAGACTAAGCCCTGGGCGGTTGCACCTCTTGGCTGGGGCGGTTGCACCGCTCAGTCTCGCTGGGAGACATAGCTTGGGCGGTGCTACCTCCAACCCTGGCGGTGCCACCTCTTTTACTATTTCAGCTCACTTGGTTTGGCTCCAAACTTGGCCCAAACCAGTCCGAACATGAGCCTAATTGGCCCCAACTTGGGTTATAGGATTAACACCTAATCCTAACCCTAATTAATGTGCCAACTATGAATTTAAAGACATTTTCTAAGCTATTACAAAGTCCGCAAGTCAAGACTTCTTCTCGGCGAAGCTTCCGCAAACTTCCTATGGTCTTCCGATGAACTCTCGAAACCATTCTGCGGACTCCGGCAAGCTCCTAGACTTCACGATTTAATCTTAGCGAGTTCCAATGAGCTTCTTCGGCAAGCTCCGATCTTTCTCGGTGAGCTCTGGTAGCATTCCCGATGAACCTTCGGACTTCCGTCGAACTCTTGAACTCGCAACAAATCCTTCAAGGCTTGACTCCGACACTTTGTTTATTTTTTTATGTCTTCATCGTTATCATAGTTAATCCTGCACAATTAAAACAAAACTTCGATCGAGTCAATTAATCCTAAGCAATTTAACCAAGTTGTCCCGGATGTCATTGGTCCCTCGACGCCGTCCGATTCTTCACAGATCGTCCTCTCCTGCAGCCTATTGCCCAATCGGCCAGTTGACTCCGCAACTCCGATATCCTTGGCACAATACCCGCTCTTCTTGGCCCGATGCCCGAGTCCACGGCTCGAAGCCTTCTGTCGATACGTCGACCGATCCATCGGCCCGACGTCCAATCTGCTGACATGTTCCTTCGGCACAACATGATTTTCCTACTTTAATTGTCTCATCCTGATCGAAGCACCCTGCGTCACTCAAAACGCAGATTAAATCATAAACATATATCAAGTAGTTTCATCATCAAAATACGAGATTCAACAATCTCCCCCTTTTTGATGATGACAACTACTTGATGACGGAGTTAAACTTAACTCCCGGAGTTTAAACAAACTCCCCCTATCAATATGCCATATTGATAGAAACTCTTAGATTCAAAAATCTAAGCAACATGTCATCATAAACGGAGTTAACCTTAACTGCCAGAGTTTAAACAAACTCCCCCTATCAATATGCCATATTGATAGAACCTTGAATTCAAACTGAATTCAAGTCATTGCAATATTCATCATGAATATTTGCAACACGTCAATATGAACATATGCATAAACTTATGCATCACATGTCATGTCATCAACATACTTCTCCCCCTTTGTCATCAACAAAATTGAGAAGTACCACAATCAAGTGTGTGATATTGGTTCAACTCATTGCATGAAAATCATAATATCAAGTTTTATCATCATACAAGTTTGCTAATATCAAATATCAACATGAAAAATTACGATGTACGAAACTTAAAGGAATTGACGGAAGGACATCACCAGGAACTGTAGCGGTGCGGCGATACTGTAGCGGCGACCAGATCTAGGGCGACGGTACTATAGCGGCGACCAGATCTCCCTAGGACGATCCGACTCCTGCAGCGTTGGCTTTCTCCCACGGGCGAAGGGCGATGGCACTGTAGCGGTGATCAGATCTCCCAACGGCGACGCTACTGTAGCGGCGACGGCCCAGATCTAGGGCGACAGTACTGTAGCGACGACCATATCTCCCTAAGGTGATCTAACTCCTGCAGCGTCGGCTTTCTCCCACGAGCGAAGGGCGACGATACTGTAGTGGCGATCAGATCTCCCAAGGACGACGGTACTTTAGCGGCGGTGACGACACTGTAGCAGCGACCAGATCTTGGGCGATGGTACAGTAACGGCGACCAGATCTAGGGCTTACGACAATCAGAAGGGCGACCAGATCTCTCAGAAGCGTCGGCTTCTCCCCAAGGGCGGACGATACTGTTGCAGCAACCAGAAATCCCTAGGGGCCACGGTACCGTAGCGATCTAATATACTACAGCGGTGGTTTTTCCCAATGGCTGCCGTTTCAGAAGGCGACCGGAGGGATCAAACATGGCAGCGATGGCCCCTAGGGCAGGCGATGGTGGCGAGAGGGTTGAAACGATGGCAAGGCTCCCTACCGCCACCCCCCAAGTTGCTCTTCCACCATATTCTTTCCAGAGAGAAACTCCTTCGACCAAGCAGCATCGAAGCAGGTCGCGCTCTAGATCGCGGCAGCCTGCTCTCATTTCCAGCGATCCTCGACCTTGGACTAGCCTCTTCAAGGCTCGGTTGGAAGTCCAGATCTAAGCTTGGAATTCTTTACTCCGTAAATTCAGTGATAAGAAGATTGTCAGATACGAGGCTGGCGGATTCAAACAGAGCTTATTGAGATATGGTCTATGGCAATTGTTGGCTATGTGGTAGGTCTCAAAATATCTTATTTCCCACTATCCTCATTTATCAAAACTCGATGGGGAATAATGTCATTTGATCTTCATATGTTGGAGAACGGATTCTTTGTTTGCAAGCTATACCGAAGAAGATTTTGCAATGAATCCTCGAAGATTCTCGGACTATCCCTTGGTCATCCAATGATTCTACGATGTTGGTCTCGATGTCCGTTTGGAGTTAGATAGCCACAGTCTATTCCATTATGGGTATCCTTTCAAGGACTGCCTCTACATCTTTTGAGTCGACGTTTTATTGCAAAGTTATGCAAAGACTGGGACCCACTCTACATCGACAAAGCAACAGCAGCTCAGGGCGAGATTAGCATTTGCACGAGCATGTGTGCTGGTTTCTTCCGATGAAGATCTTCCTAATGAGGTTTTCTATCGTGATCTTGACGGGAACACTCGGAAGGTACATGTCTCATATATTCCGAAGCCACAACGATGTCACGTTGCTTATCTTTTGGTCATGCAAATGGAGCTTGTCAAGAAACCCCAAAACCAACCACAAAGGTCTATCAACCACGTCAAGCGCCAAAGCAACAAAGTGATTCTTCTCTAATGGCAGTAGCACCAATGGTGGCAAAAACTATTGAGCATTCCGAACTTGCAAGGAAAGCACCGCGGACGAAGGACAATTCCAAAACTTTATCTCTACCTATAATGTCGAGCCTTCCACAAAGAGAGGTTTCCCATGGTACTAGTGGACAGGAGAAACATAAGTAAGGAACTTCATCTCTTCCAATATCATCGAGATCCATCCACAATAGCTCAACGAACTCAGGTCCAAGCAAATCTCGCTAGCAAGGATATTCTTCCTCAACAAACTCAGGCCACAATAAACATCGCCAACAAGGATATTCTGTCTCAACAAACTCATGCCTCAACAAACCTCTCTAGCCAGACTGCTCCAACAAGTACTATCCAGGATATTGTGCTGCAACAATCTTATCGAGCTTCAACAAACCCTGCCAATCAAGACCACATGATTCAACGTACTTTAAAGTTTAAAAATCTGCAAGCTGTAGATGAAGTGGATAAATATAGGAATAAAGCCATAAAAGGTAAGGATATTGTTCGGGAGGAAAATACAAAACCGAAGGATAAGAAAAAGGATGGTACAATCCATCCAAAGTCGTAGGATGAATACCTTACTACCTCTTCATTTGTTTATTACTAATGAAGATAACATGCTGGAATGTTCGTGGACTTAATAAGTCGGAGAAATGTCGGGAACTCAACAGAATAATCAAGTCTACCGCATGTGATATTGTTATTCTAGTGGAAACGAAAATTAAACAATCGCGCGTTCAAGCTCAAAAGAATTTAATATGGCCGGACGCAGAACTGTTTACCAATGACTCAAATGAAACTTTTGGTAGAATATGGGTCTTATGGCATCCTAACTCTATTAATGCTTGGTTTATTTCTGCTACTGATCAATTCATTCATCTTAAGGTAGAGGATAAAAAGAATGGCTGTCAATTCAATTTCTTTGGTATATATGCTTCAAACAAAGTATGCAAGAAAGAAATACTCTTTGGTCCGACCGACTAATATTGTAAATGACTGTCTCAATGTACCTTAGATTGTTCTTGGAGACTTTAATACTACGTTACACACAAATGAAAAAGAGGGGGGTAGACAACTTTGAGGAAAGCCAACTTCAAAGTTTTAATGATTACATTGACACTGCAAAGCATTGTTTGATATGAAATCTGTGGGTAATTGGCTCTCCTGGAGTAATCAAGGTGTCTTTGCTAACAGGAAAATAATGGCTCGACTTGATAGGTGTTTGATTAATCATGAATGGTTAACGGTTTACCCAGATTCACTTCTTGAGTATGGTGCTCCTTTATTTTTCGACCATTCTTTAATGTATATACACATGAGAAAAAAGCGATACCAAGAGGCAAGAAATCGTTTAGATTCTTTAACATGTGGAGTACTCATCCTCAATTTCTTGATGTTATCAGATCTGCTTGGAATGTTAATGTGCATGGATCCCCCCCTTACATCTTATGTCAAAAGCTCAAAGCCTGTAAAGCAGCACTAAAGGAGTGGAATACAAATACCTTTGGCAATATTAACACCAGAGTTCAATTTTGCAGAAAGGAACTAATGTCATTGCAACATGAGCTGCAACTTCAGCCAAATGATCAAAATATTATCTACAAAGAGACAGAAGCCAGAAATAACTTCATGCAAGCCTTAAAACAGGAGGAAAGTTTTGCAAAGTAGAAGTCTCGACAACATTGGCTTACACTAGGGGATTCCAATACTAAATTTTTTTATGCTTCAATTGCTACTCGAAGGGCTGTTAACCGTATCAGCAAATGCAGAGACAAAGATGAAAATCTTATTGAGAATTTAGATGAGGTTAAAGCACACACAGAGCAATTTTTTTATTCCTTACTTAATCAAGCTGGGAAACCTAATAACATTCATGTGGAGCCGACTAGAAAACTTGATTTGGAAGCTATTTCAATCCTCAATGCCCCAATTACAAATGACGAAATTGTATGTGTTGTCTTTAAGTCACCAAAGCACAAAAGCCTAGGTCCAGATGGATTTCCAGCTGAATTTTACCAAACTGCTTGGTCTATTATTGGAAATGATGTGATCAAGGCTTGACAACATTTTTTCTCTTCAGGTCATATTCTTAGAGAGATGAATTGCACTTTTATTTCCTTAATTCCGAAGAATGCAAGGGTTGATTCACTAGAGAACTATCGACCCATATTATTATGCAACTTTATTTACAAGATCATCTCCAAAGTATTGGCGAATAGAATGCAAAAGGTAATACACAAGATCATTAGCCCAAATCAAGCTGCTTTCATCAAAGGGAGAAGTATACATCATAACATTTTGCTTGCTAATGACTTGGTCAAAGATTTGCATTCAAAAGCAAGAGGGACAAAAATATGTTTTAAAGCTGATTTACGGAAAGCCTTCGATTCAGTTAATAGGAAGTTTATCTATAAGATGCTCCTCGATATGAACTTCCCACAAGCAATGGGTTAATTGGATTCAATCTTGCCCGGAAACTCCAAAGTTTTGATACTCTTTAATGGCTCACCAATTGGTTTTTTTGGGAAACGAATGGCATCAAACAAGGTGATCCACTCTCTCCGTATCTTTTTTTACTATTGCGATGGAAGGACTTTAGTTGTATGTTTGGAACACGCAAGTCTTAAATGGCTGCATTAAGGTACCCATTGTTGGTTCTGTTCATATATCACATATAACATTTGGGATGACTTACTTATCTTTCTCCAAAATGAACCAACTTCAGTAAAGAACCCGGCTACTATTATGAATGACTTTGGTATAATTTCTGGACTTGGTTAAATCATGAAAAAGTAAAGTATATATGAGCCCTTATGTTGAGGATAATGTTTTTATTGCACAAACTTTGGGGTTAGTGAGGGAAGCTTGCAGTTCCTTATTTGGGTCTCCCGCTCATATCCTGAGGCATTCACAAAACCCATCTTGTCAGCCTATCTTGCAAAAAAAAATAAAGAATAGAATTTCTTCTTGGAAAAATAGGTTTCTATCAAAAGCGGGGATTCGAACTCGAACTCATCCGATTCGGTATTGCACTCCTACTCTATATATTGGTGTAATGCATTTCATTTGCCTTTGGACTTCTCCAAGATATTGAGCGGTTATTAATGAACTTCTATACGGAATGGCACAAATGATAAGGCAATGCATATGGTAAATTAGGATAGCATTTGCAAACCGAAAAAGATGATGGGGGCTAAACTTGAGAAAAACTAGAGATTGGAATCAAGCATGTAAAGTGCAGCAATTGTGGGATCTTTTGCAAAACAAATGTTCCTTATGGTCACATTGGGTTTCTGCTAGGTATCTTTCAAAAGAATCAATATGGGAAATTTCAACAAGAACATACCACTCTGCAGCTTGGAAAGGAATTTTAAAGGCAAGGAATTGGCTAATCAAACATATTTCCTATGCAATCTCTTCTGGAACTAGTACTAATATGTGGTACGATCCTTGGGTGAATGGGAAGAGTATATTTCAATTATATGGTGACAGAATACGAAAAGATCTTGGGGCTTCCAAAGATTGGAAGGTTTTTGAAGTTTATTGCTAACGGCACTGGTGTCTCCCTAATCCTATTTCTCCGAAATGTTATCACTTTGGCCGACTATTATAGCTATTCCAATCACGAACAACTCTTGAGATATACTTATTTGGCCTCATGACAATGGCAAATTTAGTGCCACATCCGCATGGAATCAAATTAGGCAAAGAAATAACAAGTGGGTCCCAAGCAGGTTGGACATGGGATCGCAAGGGATCACAAAGACATTCCTTGTGTACATGGCATGGCTCTTCTCAATAAACTACCTACAATAGACAATATGAAAAGAAGAGGTATCTATCATGTTAACCGATGCTCCCTTTGTATGCAACAAGAAGAAACTGTTGACCACCTCTATTTTGCTTGTGATTATACAAAATGGATATGGAAGGAGATTCTCCAGCGATTTGAACTCAATAGACTGCCGCAACCAAACTTGCACCAAGAACTAGGCGACCTCATGCAATATTTCTCAAGAAAAGGGCCTCTCACACAATTAGCAAAGATTACTTTCAGATGCGCTATTTGGTGGATGTGGAAGGAGAGATGTAACAGAATCTTTGAATGTCAACACACAAACAATGCTTAACTATTGAAAGAGATTATTAGAGACTCAAGATCCTGTATGGAGCAAGATCTCAAAACGGAGCACTTTACCCAAAGAGAAAAAGATATTTTTATCAATTTTAATTTTGCATTTAGCTAAAGATCTTGGGAATGATGCCAAATTTTGATATATCTGGATAAACATTTTCTATGTTGATTATAATTAGGAGTTATAGTCTACAGCATGTGTAGTCATAACTATCGCATTCGCACTCTATGAGTTACATGGCTTTGTCTATGACTTGTATAGATAAAGCTATTTGTAGAAACTTTTCACATAATCAATTTACTTTTACTTATCAAAAAAAAAATTACGATGTAAGCTTTTGATATCATAACGCAAACATTTCAAGTGTTTATCAACTGTAGCATTTCATCACATGGTAAGATATCAACGCGTAAAATTACGATACAAGTTCTTGATATCTTAACGCATGATGCAAACATGGCATAATGCAAGTTTGGCAATCATAGCATCAATTCATATATCTCTTAATGATGCAAGCATTGCAAATATGGCAATCATATCAATTCATATATCTCTTGATGATGCAAGCATAGCATCAGTGTTCATAGCATCAATTCATATATTTCTCCCCCTTTGTCATCAACAAAACGGAGAACGATATAAGCAAATTTTAAGCATAAGTGCTTGTTGTTATGTATGTGAAATAAATCCTTGCAAGTAAAAAACACTTTCATCCATATTCATCAAATCCATTTCTCAAAAAAATTATTTTTCACATGATGTGTGTATGAGAGATGTATTTGCTAGTTAATTACATATGTCAAAAATCAATGATATGAACTAAACTTGATATGACATATGCTTGTTAAGTTTGGAAGAGAGTGAACTTGATATGTTAGATTCAAGAGAATCCGAAAATGAAATTTGACTCTTTCTTCCATTAGGACAAGGTTTTTGCTATAGATATTCAATTACAATCATGAAGGTAAAGCATACTTGTTACCATGGAAGTTTTGTATTCAAGCACATAATTTTCAACATGTAATTGTGTAAAATCATTATGCCAATCAAGTGATTCAATCATTCAATCAAGAAGGTTGAAAAATAATTTTAACACGTTCAATCATTAGGACGATATTTTTGCCATAGTTTT
The DNA here is from genome assembly GCA_900464855.2 of Musa schizocarpa. Classification (NCBI taxonomy): domain Eukaryota; kingdom Viridiplantae; phylum Streptophyta; class Magnoliopsida; order Zingiberales; family Musaceae; genus Musa; species Musa schizocarpa. Next base: position 32,345,011 of record LS990922.1, on the reverse strand, counting down.
TCAAATACAATCATAAAGATAAGACATGCTCATCATCATGGTAGTATGATAGCAAGTTTACCATATACAAGCTAGCAAAAATTTCTAAATTTTAAAGCCCATAAAGCTAGCAATTTTGAGATGTTCAAGAAAGCAACTCTTGCTTCTTGAAATATAAGTTTTGCTAGATGTGCAAATTAACTTTTGCTTCTTGAGATAGGCAAGATAGCATTCCTTGGTGATGTTCAATATAGCTAAGTTCTACATCATGCAAGCTAGTGAATTTTATAACATTTTAGAACATGCATAATCACCAAAGCATCATAAATTTTAATGATGTGCAAAATTACAAATTTTGCATGATTGCATTTGTGTGTCTTGAGATCTGCAAGATAGCACTTCTTAGTGATGTTCAAGATAGCAATTTCTTCTCTTTTGAGAAGTGTAATTTTTGCTTTCTTCTTGAATTGTGCAAGCTAGCTATCTCCCCTTTTGTCATTGTCAAAAAGAAGGGAAAAACCCTTTACATCAATTTTTAAATCATGACAAAGGTTAGTATCAATCTTATTTGTGCATCATTATATTTTCAAATTAAAACATGCACATTTTCAAAACAAATAAACTCATTATTATATGCATGATTCCAAATCATCATTCATATTATTTCAATCATTGTTTCAATCACCACTTATAGCTTATCATGCACAATATATAAAATCATCTAACATGATACAATCATTTATTTTTAAAATATTTATCACTATTTTAATGTATGATAATGAAGTATTCATGATACCGAACATTGAATCAGTATTTATCACTTCATTTTAATCATGATTCCAAACATTTATCATTTAAAGCATTCATGATACACATAAAAAAAACATGTGCATCATTCCCAATCATAAATATTTTAAATCATCATGATATTAATTTGTCACATTGCATCCTACCATGCATGATCGAAACTTCTCATTTGCATACATCAAAATAAATTCATGAATATCTCATGCATTCATATCATCACTTGAGGAGTATTGAAAAGGAAAGGAAGAGCGTGTGGCTGTTAACTACAAGGTCAGGTAGCGGCGGCGGCGATACTGTAGCGGTGACCAGATCTAGGGCGACGGTACTATAGCGGCGACCAGATCTCCCTAGGACGATCTGACTCCTGCATCGTTGGCTTTCTCCCACGGGCGAAGGGCGACGGCACTGTAGCGGTGATCAGATCTCCCAAGGGGGACGCATCAGAAGGCGGCGGGGCCGGATCTAGGGCGATGCATCAGAAGCGACAACCATATCTCCCTAAAGGCGATGTAACTCCTGCAGCGTCGGCTTTTCTCCCACGGCGAAGGGCGGCGACCTTTGTAGAGGTGATCGATCTCCCAAGGACGACGAGATCAGAAGGCGGCGACGACATTGTAGCAGCAGATCAGATCTCCGTGGCGTCGGCTTCCCCAAGGGCGACGATATCTGTAGCAGCAACCATAAATCCCTAGGGCGACGGTACCATAGCGGCGATCTAATATCTTGAAGCGGTGGCTTTTCCCAATGGCGTCGTTTACGTAGCGGCGACGAGAGGGATCAAACATGGCAGCGATGGCCCCTAGGGCTGGCGATGGTGGCGAGAGGGTTGAAACGATGGCAAGGCTCCTCACCGCTACCCCCAAGTTGCTCTTCCAACATATCTTTTCCAGAGAGAAACTCCTTCGACCAACCGAAAGATCGAAGGTGTCGCGCTCTAGATCGCGATAGCCTGCTCTCATTTCCAGCGATCCTCGGCCTTGGACTAGCCTCTTCAAGGCTCGGTTGGAAGTCCAGATCTAAGCTTGGAATTCTTTACTCGAAGTTGGCCGATAAGAAGATTGTTGTATCACGAGGCTGATTGATTCAGCCAGAGAGCTTATTGAGACATGGTCTATGGCGATTGTTGGCTTTGTGGTAGGTCTCAAAACATCTTATTTCCCACTATCCTCATTTATCAAAACTTCGATGGGGAATATCGTCATTTGATCTTCATATCTTTGGAGAACGGATTCTTTGTTTGCAAGCTATACTCGAAGAAGATTTGCAGCGTAATCCTCGAAGGATTACGGACTATCCATGGTCATCCAATGATTTTACGACGTTGGTCTCCTGGTGTCCGTTTGGAGTTAGATAGCCTTCAGTCTATTCCATTATGGGTATCCTTTCAAGGACTACCTCTACATCTTTGAGTCGACGTTTTATTGCAAAGTTATGCAGCACTCTGGGGACAGCCACTCTACATCGACAAAGCAAATGAGCATTTCAGACGAGATTAACATTTGCACGAGCATGTGTGCTGGTTTCTTCCGATGAAGATCTTCCTAATGAGGTTTTCTATCGTGATCTTGACGGGAACACTCGGAAGGTACATGTCTCATATTCCCGGAAGCCCACAACGATGTCGGCGTTGCTTATCTTTTGGTCATCCAAATGGAGCTTGTCAAAGAAAACCCCAAATCCAACCACAAAGGTCTATCGACCACGTCAAGCGCCCTCGGCAACAAAGTGATTCTTCTCTAATGGCGGCAAGACCGATGGTGGCAAAAACTATTGAGCATTCCGACTTCGCAAGGAAAGCACCATGACAGAAGGACAATTCCAAAACTTTATCTGTACCTATAATGTCGAGCCTTCCACAACAGAGGTTTCCCATGGTACTAGTGGACGGGAGAAACATAAGTCGGGAACTTCATCTCTTCCAATATCATCGGATCCATCCACACTAGCTCAACGAACTCAGGTCCAAGCAAATCTAAGCTAGCAAGGATATTATTCCTCAACAAACTCAGGCCATAACAAACATTTCCAACAAGGATATTCTGTCTCAACAAACTCATGCTCCAACAAACCTCTATAGCCAGAATGCTCCAACAAGTACTATCCGGGATATTGTGATGCAACAATCTTATCGAGCTTCAACAAACCACGCCAATCAAGACCACATGATTCAAGGTATTTTTAAAGTTTAAAAATCTGCAAGCTGTAGATGAAGTGGATAAATATAGGAATAAAGCCATAAAAGGTAAGGATATTATGCGGGAGGAAAATACAAAACCGAAAGATAAGAAAAAGGATGGTACAATCCATCCAAAGTCGTAGGATGAATACCTTACTATCTTTTACTAATGAAGATAACATCTTTGGAATGTTCATGGACTTAATAAGCCGGAGAAATGTCGGGAGCTCAATAGAATAATCAAGTTTGCCGCATGTGATATTGTTATTCTAGTGGAAACAAAAATTAAACAATCGTGGCGTTCAAGCTCAAAAGAATTTAATATGGTGGGACACGTGAATAACTGTTTACCAATGACTCAAATGACACTTTTGGTAGAATATGGGTCTTATGACATCCTAACTCTATTAATGCTTGGTTTATTTCTCTCTTGATCAATTCATTCATCTTAAGGTAGAGGATAAAAGAATGGTCATCAATTCAATTTCAGCGGTATATATGCTTCAAAACAAGATGCAAGAAAGAAATACTCTTTGGTCCGCGACGACTAATATTGTAAATGGCTGTCTCAATGTACCTTGGATTGTTCTTGGAGACTTTAATCTTGTTGGGTACACAAATGAAAAAACAGGGTGGTAGACAACTTTCGGAAAGCCGACTTCAAAAGTTCAATGATTACATTGACACTGCAGCATTGTTTGATATGAAATCTGTGGGTAATTGGCTCTCTGGAGTAATCAAGGTGCTGCTAACAGAAAAATAATGGCTCGACTTGATAGGTGTTTGATTAATCATGAATGGTTAACAGTTTACCCAGATTCACTTCTTGAGTATGGTGCTGCTTTGTTTTTTCGACCATTCTTTAATGTATATATACGCAAAAAAAGCGACACCAAGAGGCAAGAAACCATTTAGATTCTTTAACATGTGGAGTACTCATCCTCAATTTCTTGATGTTATCGATCTGCTTGGAATGTTAATGTGCATGGATCCCCCCCTTACATCTTATGTCAAAAGCTCAAAGCACAGTAAAAGCAGCACTAAAAGAGTGGAATACAAATACCTTTGGCAATATTAACACATTGTGAGTTCAACTTTGCAGAAAGGAACTAATGTCTATGCAACATGAGCTGCAACTTCACCAAATGATGAAAATATTATCTACAAAGAGGCGAAGAAGCGAGAAATAACTTCATGCAAGCCTTAAAACAGGAGGAATGTTTTTGCAAAGCAGAAGTCTCGACAACATTGGCTTACGCTAGGGGATTCCAATACAAAATTTTTCTATGCTTCAATTGCTACTCGAAGGGCTATTAACCAGATCAACAAATGCAGAGACAAAGATGATAATCTTATTGAGAAGTTGGATGAGGTTAAAGCACACATAGAGCAATTTTTTTATTCTTTACTCAATCAATTTGGGAAACCTAATAACATTCATGTGGAGCCGACTAGAAAACTTGATTCGGAAGCTATTTCAATCCTCAATGCCCCAATTACGGATGACGAAATTGTATGTGTTGTCTTTAAGTCACCAAAGCACAAAAGCCCAGGTCCAGATGGATTTCCAGCTGAATTTTACCAAACTGCTTGGTCTATTATTGGAAATGATGTGATCAAGGCTTGCCAACATTTTTTCTCTTCAGGTCATATTCTTAGAGAGATGAATTGCACTTTTATTTCCTTAATTCCGAAGAATGTAGGGACTGATTCACTAGACAACTATCGACCCATATCATTATGCAAATTTATTTACAAGATCATCTCCAAAGTATTGGCAAATAGAATGCAAAAGGTAATACACAAGATCATTAGCCCAAACCAAGCTGCTTTCATCAAAGGGAGAAGTATACATCATAACATTTTGCTTGCTAATGACTTGGTCAAAGATTTGCATTCAAAAGCAAGAGGGACAAAAATATGTTTTAAAGCTGATTTGGGAAAGCCTTGATTCAGTTAATAGGAAGTTTATCTATAAGATGCTCCTCGATATGAACTTCCCACGGCAATGGGTTAATTGGATTCAATCTTGCCTGAAACTCCAAAGTTTTCGATACTCTTTAATGGCTCACCAATTGGTTTTTTGGGGGAACACGAATGGCATCCGACAAGGTGATCCACTCTCTCAGATATTTTTTTACTATTGCGATGGAAGGACTTAGCTGTATGTTGGAACACTTGAGTCTTAAATGGCAGCATTAAGGTACCCATTCTTTGGTTACGTTCATATATCACATATAACATTTGCAGATGACTTACTTATCTTTCTCCAAAATGAACCAACTTCAGTAAAGAACCTGGCTACTATTATGAATGACTTTGGTATGGTTTTCGGACTTGGTTAAATCATGCGAAAAGTAAAGTATATATGAGCCCTTACGTTGAGGATAATGTCTTTATTGCACAAACTTTGGGGGTTAGTGAGGGAAGCTTGCAGTTCCTTATTTGGGTCTCCGCTCATATCCACAGGCATTCACAAAACCCACTGTCACCTATCTTGCAAAAAATAAAGAATAGAATTTCTTCTTGGAAAAATAGGTTTCTATCAAAAGCGGGACAACTCGAACTCATCCGTTCGGTATTGCACTCCTACTCTATATATTGGTGTAATGCATTTCTTCTACCTGTTTGGACTTCTCCAAGATATTGAACGGTTATTAATGAACTTCTTTCGGAATGACACAAATGATAAGGCAATGCATATGGTAAATTGGGATAGCATTTGTAAACTAGAAAAAGATGAAGGGGGCTAAACTTGAGAAATACTAGAGATTGGAATCAAGCATGTGCAGTGCAGCAATTGTGGGATCTTTTGCAAAACAAATGTTCCTTATGGTCACTTTGGGTTTCTGCTAGGTATCTTTCAAAAGAATCAATCTGGGAAATTTCAACAAGAACATACCACTCTGCTTGAGCTTGGAAAGGAATTTTAAAGGCAAGGAATTGGCTAATCAAACACATTTCCTATGCAATCTCTCTGGAACTAGTACTAATATGTGGTACGATCCTTGGGTGAATGGGAAGAGTATATTTCAATTATATGGTGACAGAATCTGAAAAAGATCTCGGGGGGCTCCCAAAGATTGGAAGGTTTCGAGTTCATTGCTAATGGTACACGGTGTCTCCCTAATCCTATTTCCCAGAAATGTTATCACTTTGGCCGACTATTATAGCTATTCCAATCACGAACAACTCTTCAGATAAACTTATTTGGCCCTCATGACAATGGCAAATTTAGTGTCACATCTGCATGGAATCAAATTAGGCAAAGAAATAACAAGTGGGTCCCAAGCAGTTGGACATGGGATCGTAGGGATCACAAAGACATTCCTTATCTACATGGCAGGCCCTTCTCAATAAACTACCTACAATAGACAATATGAAAAGAAGAGGTATCTATCATGTTAACCGATGCTCCCTTTGTATGCAACAAGAAGAAACTGTTGACCACCTTTATTTTGCTTGTGATTATACAAAATGGATATGGAAGGAGATTCTCCAAATGATTTGAACATAATAGATCCCAGAACCAAACTTGCACCAAGAACTAGGCTGAACTCATGCAATGTTTCTCAAGAAAAGGTCCTCTCACACAACTGGCAAAGGTTACTTTCGAGATCGCTATTTGGCGGATGTGGAAGGAGAGATGTAAGAATCTTTAAATGTCAACACACAAATAATGCTCAGCTATTGAAAGAGATTATTAGAGACTCAAGATCCTGTATGGAGTAAGATCTCAAAACGGAGCACTTTACCCAAAGAGAAAAATATATTTTTATCAATTTTAATTTTGCTATTAGCTAAAGATCTTGGGAATGATGCCAAATTTTGATATATCTGGATAAACATTTTCTATTTTGATTATAATTAGGATTTATAGTCTACAACATGTGTAGTCATAACTATCGCATTCGCACTCTATGAGTTACATGGCTTTGTCTATGACTTGTATAGATAAAGCTATTTGTAGAAACTTTACACATAATCAATTTACTTTTACTTACCAAAAAAAAAAATATTGAAAAGGAATAATTGGGTGATGAGATAAATATTTCATGAGTACAAAGAATTGCATAAAAATCATATCATGAATACAAGGAATACAAGTCACAATCATTCAAGAGAAAATTCATTATTCATTTTCAATTCATTCAATTTGATAAATCAAGATCATGATTTTGATAAAACTTATTTCAATTTTAAATTATCAAAATCATTTTTATGGCTCACAAAATTTATAAATAGATTCATGATTTCATCGAGAAATAAAAATGGAAATTAACATGATACACATTATTACTTCTCAACCACATATAGCATGATTTCATAAGGTATTTTTAATCAAAATTATTTTGTTTATCATAAACATGCAATTTTCATGATTATTTTCAAAATTACTAGAATGATAAGCATGATTCCTAATTGTTTGTATTTTCATTATAAGATTATTAACATGTAATTTTCAAGAAAATTAAAAAAAATGCTTTATGAAAAGCATCATGTAATTTCAAAGTAAATTAAAGACATTTTGATTACCTCAGCGTCGAAAGGCGTAAAGGCGTAGTTTGCCACCTCACCTTTGTTGATTTTCTCCACGTCTTCGGAGGAGCTCGATTCATCCCAATTTTTGTTCTTCTTCTTGCGTTCAAAGCAAGTAGTTCCATTCTTTTTGCTTTTTAATTTTCGTTTCATTTGTAGTTTAAGTTCACCATCACTTGAGCTTATGCTCGAGTGGTCTTCAAATGTTCTATGTCCCAAATCCTTCCTGTTCTTTGGAAGGTTGTTTTGTTCATCATTGTCCTCATCACTTGAGTCATCGCTCAAGTGGCATTCATTTGTCCAGAGTTCCAAATCCTTCCTGTTCTTTGGAAGGTGATTGTGTTCAACATGTTCATCATGTGCATTGTGCACCATTTCATATGTCATCAATGAACCAATTAGTTCTTCAAGTGAAAATTGGTTCAAGTTTTTCGATTCTTGAATAGCAGTTACTTTTGAATCCCAAGTTTTAGAAAGTGAGCGCAAAACTTTGTTAACGAGTTCAAAATCCGAAAAGCTTTTACCAAGCGATTTTAAACCATTGACGACATCCGTAAAACGGGTGTACATGTCAACAACGGTTTCGCTTGGTTTCATATGAAAAAGCTCGAAATCATACAGTAAAATATTAACTTTCGAGTCTTTGACTCTACTAGTTCCCTCGTGCGTGATTTCAAGAGTGCGACAGATATCGAAAACCGTTTTGCACAAAGAAACCCGATTGAACTCATTTTTGTCCAAAGCGCAAAATAAGGCATTCATAGCCTTTGCGTTTAAAGAAAAATACTTCTTCTCTAAATCTGACCATTCGTTCATCGGTTTAGACGGAAGTTGAAAACCATTTTCAACGATATTCCATATAAATCCAGATTTAGAGAAATCAAGAAAACTCTCATTCGAGTTTTCCAATAAGTGTAGTCCAATCCGTTAAAGAACGGTGGACGAAAGACCGAAAAGCCCTCTTGAAGAGCCATTTCTCTCGGGTGTAAATCCAAAATGAGAAATACCCCGCTCTAATACCAATTGTTAGGATCAAGAGCACTAAGAGGGGGGGGGGGTGAATTAGTGCAGCGGAAATCTTACAACGATTAAAACTGAAAGGTGCGTTCGTTCGATAAAATCTATTATGATGCAAAAGCCGATTCACAGTTTGTATCTAAGTGCAGTTTACGCAGTTTGTGTCTAAATGCAGTTTTGTGTCTAAATGCAGTTTGCGTCTAAATGCAGATTGCGTCTAAGCGCAGTTTGCATCTAAGCGCAGTTTGCGTCTAAGCGCAGATTGCGTCTAAGCGCAGTTTGCATCTAAACACAGTTTGCGTCTAAACACAGTTTGCGTCTAAGCGCAGTTTGCGTCTAAACACAGTTTGCGTCTAAACACAGTTTGCGTCTGAGCGCAGTTTGCGTCTAAACACAGTTTGCGTCTAAGCGCAGATTACGTCTAAACGCAGTTTGCGTCCAAACATAGTTTACGTCTAAGCACAGTTTACGTCTAAACACAGTTTGTGTCTAAGCATGGTTTACATCTAAACGCAGTTTACATCTAAGCGCAGATGGCAGTTCGCAGTTATGAATGGAATCAAAACCTAAACGTAAACTGCAAAGAAACTCGTTCGTAAAAGCGCAGAAGACAGTTTGCAGTTATAAATGGAATCAAGAGGTAAACGTAAACTGCACAGAAACTCGTTCGTAAAAGCGCAAAAGACAGTTTGCAGTTATAAACAGACTCAAGACGTAAATGTAAGCTGCGATGTAAAGATCGTACGAAAATACCGTTTTACGTCTGAATGCAGATTCGGAAAGATTAGAACTTAGAAACATGTTCGTAAAAGTGCAGAGAGCAGTAGCTATGTAGGAGGTTTGTAGTGTTGAATCTCGTATTTTGATGATGAAACCACCTGATATGTGTTTATAATTTAAACTGCATTTTGAGTGATGCAGGTCTACTCGATCAGAATTAGACAGTTAACGCAGGAGGAATTGATGTTGCGCCGGAGGAGATCACGTCAGGATATTGGACGGCAGAAGGCTTCGAACGTCGGGCATCGGGCCAAGAAGAGCGGAATTGCGCCAAGGATATCGGGGTTGCGGAGGTCAACCGCCGATTGGGCAACAAGCCGCAAGAGAGGACGATGAGCTAAAGAATCATACGAAGCGCCAACCAATGACGTGCCGGGCAACAGAATGTCAATTCGCGTTGTAATAACTGTCTAGATCGGAGTAGAGTTTTGGTTTGCATGTGCAGGATTAACTACGATAACGATGAAGGCATAAAGTGAAACAAAGTGTGGAGTCAAGAACGAAGGATTCGTTGGGAGTTCAAGAGTTCGACGGAAGTCCGAAGGATCATCGGGAACGCTGCCGGAACTAGCCAAGAATGAGTAGGGAGCTTGCCGAAGGGTTTTTTGGAAGCTCGCCGGAAGGTTCGTGGGAAGTTCGCAGAGTTTGCCGAGAAAGATCGGAGCTTGCCGAAGAAGCTCGTTGGAACTCGCCAAGATCAAATCGTGAAGTTTAAGAGCTTGCCGGGAGTCCATAGAATGGTTTCCGAGAGTTTATCGGAAGACCGCCGAAAGTTCGCCGGAAGCTCGCCGGAAGAAGTCTTGACTTATGGACTTTGTAATAGCTTATATAATGTCTTTAAAATTCGTAGTTAGCATGTTAATTAGGGTTAGGATTAGGTATTAATCCTATAACCCAAGTAGGGGCCTATAACACTGTAGGCTGAAAACACTGTAGGCGGTGGCACCGCCTGGGCTGAGCGGTGGCACCGCTTGGCTGGGCGGTGGCACCGCCAGCATCGGGAACCCAAAGAGAATTTGAATTTTGGAGCCCAAATTTTGGAGCCCAAATTTGAATCCTCTTGAGGCCTATAAATACCCCTCAAATCTCAGCTGAGAACACAACATTTTGAGCAGCAAGAGTTTGAGAGAAAGGTCTTAGAAAAGTGTTAGCTTGTCTTCTTTTCAATTTGCTAGTGTTCACCTCATCTCTTCTCGAAAATCTGTAAGAGAGTGAACCGCTTGTAAAGAGTTGTAAGAGGGTATTTACCCTTCCATTTCAAGAGACTTGCTAGTGGAAGGTGGGAGCCTCATCGAAGAGGGGCCTCGCTAAGTGGAGTAGGTCATTTGACCGAACCACTCTAAAAAAATCGGCGTGATCCTTGGTTTGCATTTCATTATTACTATTTACATTATTGCAAACCTTCTTATATGCTTTAGTTCCTTATTACTTTTGCTGCGCATATTTAAGAATACGCTTTCAAGATTAAGCTTGTCAAGTTCGCTCTTATCATACTAAAGATTTTTAAAAACCGAAGTTTTAATCCGCTGCACTAATTCCCCCCTCTTAGTGCTGCTCCGATCCTAACAATTGGTATCGAGCCCACGATTTTCTACTTTGGTTTAACACCCAAATAGAAATGGCTCTTTATGGCTTTCAAGAGGGCTTATCGGTTTTTTTAGTCCACCGTTGTTTTAATCGGATCGGACTACACTTATTGGAAAACTTCGAATGAGAGTTTTCTTACTTTCTTTGGATTTGAATTTATGGCACATAGTCGAAAATGGATATGAAATGTCTTCTCTCCCAATGAACCATTGGAATGATTTGGAGAAGAAGATGTTTTCTTTAAAGCATAAAGGCTATGAATGCCTTATTTTTGCTTTTAGACAAAAATGAGTTCAATCGGATTTCTACGTGCAAAACGGCTTTTGATATTTGGCGAACACTTGAAATCACACACGAGGGAACTAGTAGAGTCAAAGACTCGAAAGTTAACATTTTAATGCATGATTTCGAGCTTTTTCAAATGAAGCCGAGCAAAACCATTGTTGACATGTACACCCGTTTTACGGATGTCGTCAATGGTTTACAAACTCTTGGCAAATGTTTCTCGAATTTTGAACTTGTTAGTAAAGTTTTTACGATCACTTTCTAAAGTTTGGGAATCAAAAGTTACGGCAATACAAGAAACAAAAGATTTAAATATTTTTCCACTTGAAGAACTTATCGGCTCATTGATGACATATGAAATGGTGCGCAATGCACATGATGAACATAATGAACACTTGAACCACCTTCCAAAGAATAGGAAGGATTTGGAACTAGGACAAATAAATACCACTTGGCGATGACTCAAGTGATGAGGACAATGATGAACTTGAACTTGAACACTAACTCTTAATAAGTTCATTAAACAAAAATCTAAAATGAACAATGAACTTGAACGGAGAAAGAGGCCAAAAGAAAAGGAAGGCACCCAAGGATGAATCAAGAACTTCCAAAGATGAAACGCTAATTGGGCTTTGATGGGCTTCGACTACAAAGTAACTAACTCAACTCTCTTGAATTATTTTGAAATTACTTGAAGTTTTTCATGAGTGCTTAATTTAGATAGTAGGAATAGGAAATAAAAAATATTTTTCAAAAAATTATATCATCTTTTTCTTTTTAGCATCTTTTGAAAAATTAAAACTTTGATCATGAAATGTATATTGCTAAGGTTTCATGTATGTTTTTTTTGAAATGTTAAATGATGTATACAACATTAGGGATGATAATTATATGATATGTAATAATGCTTAGGATTAATCCATACATGTGTATCTTGATGATTTTATGACATACATGAGTTTTTGAAGTAAATGTTGATTTGATACTCTCATTTTGGATTAACATGTTTTTGGTTTAATCATTTTTATGACGAATTAAGATGACATAGTGCATGTACATCTATGTATGAATTTCTTGATAGTCTTTTGATGATAGATGTGATATCATGATGTTTTATTTTTGATGTGTTTGGGCTTGACGGCTTTATGACGAAACTTATGTTTTGACTTTAAATGATGATACAATGTTTTCACAAAAAGACTTGAACACTCTCACATGAAATCAATTGTATGAAATGGAAATGAATTTTCTATTCTATTGAGATTAATGAATTTATTTTACCAATCTTATGAATCTCATGAAAATAAACATGATGAATATTTTATAAATGAGTTGTCTTATAAGATTTTGCCTTTACATCTTGATCTTGAACTTTAATGCTTATATTGATTTGGCATATAAAGACTAAGGCATGCTCATAAGAAGCAAATCACATGAATAGAAATTTATAAAAATGAAATGTAATCCTTTATCTTATTGATTTCTACCTAAGAGACCAATAAAACTATCTATGCCATTTTGAATCTCTTGAAAGAAATGTTGAGATTTTGATGATTTGGATGATTTGAATTTGAATGAGTTTTATTCAAAATCATGATCTTGATTCCGTGATATTTACAAATTAAGATTTATTATGAATCAAGATTTTTTCATTAATCGATCTCCTAAGATTTTTCCTTGATTATTTAAGAGGAGATTTTTCAAAACAAAATGTGTCTTCTATTATTATCTTTTCATGATATGATTTTTATACAATTCCTTGTATTCATGAAATGTTTATCGCATCACCCAATTACTTTCTTCTTGATATTCCTTATGTGGTGATTAAAATTATGCATGAAATACACTTGATATTATTTTGATATATACAAATGAAAAGTTATAATCATGAATGATTGGATGAAATTTGACAAGTTAATATCTTCATGATTTGAAATATTTATACTTTGAAATTATGCATGCAATTGCTTTGTATTGTGATGATATATGCATCATGAATACTTTATTATCATACATGAAAATAGTGATAAACATTTTGAAAATAAATGTTTGTATCATGTTAGATGATTTTACATCATGTGCATGATGAGTTATAGTGAAGATCGAAACAATGATTGAAATGCGTTAAATGATGAATGTTTGGTATCATGATCAACATGTTGATAAATGCTTGAAAATTTTAATGTTTGAGTATCATGTATGATATGCTTATTAATCATGATTGATTTATTTTTCGGTATCGTGCATGAAAAATAAGGTTATTGAAATTGTGTATGTTTTAATTTGAATATATAATGATGCACAAATAAGAATGATACTTACCTTTGTCATAATATGAAAATTGATATAAGGGTCTTCCCTTCTTTTTGACAATGACAAAGGGGGAGCAAGAATTTCTAGCGTGGACATCATGAAAAGAGGCAAACTAACTAGCTTGCACAATTCAAGATGAAAGCAAAAAATTGCACTTCTCAAAAGAGAAGATGCAAATGTAACATTTGCCAAATTGTTTGCTTGCCTCATGTAAAATATTATCTCTTGCTAGTTTGGCATTTTTGCTAGCTTGTATGTTGCAAAACTTATCACTTTTTCAAACATTTTGCTAGCTTACACTTTGTAAAGAGAAGCAAAAAGTTGCTATCTCAAAAGAAGCAAATGTGCTATCTTGCCTATCTCAAGAAGCAAAACTTGCAATTTGCACATTGCAATAGGAAGCAAGAATCATGAGCTTACACAAGAAAGCTATCTTACATTTGCTTTCGAAATTTTTGCTTGCTTGTATATTGTGAAACTTACATATCGTAAACATTGCTAGCTTGTAGTCTAAAGAGAAGCAAAAAGTTGCTATCTCAAAAGAAGCAAATGTGCTATCTTGCCTATCTTAAAAGGCAAAAATGGTAACTTGCACACCTAGCAAAACTTGACAAATTTGCATATTTCAAGAAGCAAGAGTTGCTTTCTTGAATATCTCAATATTGCTAGCTTGCATGATGTAGAACTTACTATCTTGAACATTACCAAAAGTGCTATCTTGTATGCTGTGAAACTTGCATATCTAAAACTTGATAGCTTGAATGTCCTAAGCATGATGCATTACTTGCTAAATTTTCTAGCTTCAAAACTGCATGATGATAAAACTTAATATTATGTTTTTCATGCAATGAGTTGAACTTATATTACCAACACAAAGAATAGTTGTACTTCTCCTTTTTGTTGATGACAAAGGGGGAGAAGTATGTTGATGACATGATATGCATAAGTTTATGCATATGTTCATGATGATGTGTTGCAAGTATTCATGATGAATATTGCAATGACTTGAATTCTTCTTGAATTCAAGGTTCTATCACTATGGCATATTGATAGGGGGAGTTTGTTTAAACTCCGGGAGTTAAGGTTAACTCCGTCATCAAGTGGTTGTCATCATCAAAAAGGGGGAGATTGTTGAATCTCGTATTTTGATGATGAAACCACCTGATATGTGTTTATAATTTAAACTGCATTTTGAGTGATGCAGGTCTACTCGATCAGAATTAGACAGTTAACGCAGGAGGAATTGACGTTGCGCCGGAGGAGATCACGTCAGGATATTGGACGGCAGAAGGCTTCGAACGTCGGGCATCGGGCCAAGAAGAGCGGAATTGCGCCAAGGATATCGGGGTTGCGGAGGTCAACCGCCGATTGGGCAACAAGCCGCAAGAGAGGACGATGTGCTAAAGAATCAGACGAAGCGCCAACCAATGACGTGCCGGGCAACAGAATATCAATTCGCGTTGTAATAACTGTCTAATTCTGATCGAGTAGACCTGCATCACTCAAAATGCAATTTAAATTATAAACACATATCAGGTGGTTTCATCATCAAAATACGAGATTCAACAATCTCCCCCTTTTTGATGATGACAACCACTTGATGACGGAGTTAACCTTAAGCTTGTCAAGTTCCGCTCTTATCATACGAAAGATTTTTTAAAAACCGAAGTTTTAATCCGCTGCACTAATTCACCCCCCCCCTCTTAGTGCTGCTCCGATCCTAACATGTAGTAATGATAAAATGCTCAAAATAAAAGCAAACCAGAGATTTAGAGTGGTTCGGTCAGTCTTGACCTACTCCACTTTTGGCTTCCTCCACCGATGAGGTCACCGACGTCAACTAGAGGCCTTCCTTCAATAAGCGAAGGCCAACTGCCCTTTTACAGTTTCTCTCCTTTTGACGGGCTCAGGAGACAACCCTTACAGATCCTTTCTCTCCTCTCTTTACAACTCAAGACTTGAAGAACACAAAGAGGAGAACTTTTGGACTTTACACAAATTTGAACTCTTAGAATCACATAAAAGATCAAGAATTCGGTGTGGATCTTTATC
This sequence comes from Musa schizocarpa, assembly GCA_900464855.2. Classification (NCBI taxonomy): domain Eukaryota; kingdom Viridiplantae; phylum Streptophyta; class Magnoliopsida; order Zingiberales; family Musaceae; genus Musa; species Musa schizocarpa. The sequence goes on along the minus strand of LS990922.1, from coordinate 32,329,476 downwards.
TTTTCAGTGCTGAATGGGTGGGGTATTTATAGGCCCCAACCCAGTTCAAATTTGGAGCTCAAAACGATCAAATCCCGAATTCGGGATCAGTGGTTACACCTCATTTGGAGAGGTTGCACCGCCAGCAGAGCTCGAAGACCGAGCCTATGGTGCCACCTCTATCGTGGGCGGTTGCACCTCTCTGCGAGCTTCGAAGCCGAGCTTCGGCGGTTGCACCACCTGGACCGGAGAGGTTGCACCGCACCGGCGAGCTTCGAAACTTGAGCTTTGGCGGTGCTACCTCTGACAGAGGAGGTTGCACCACCCAGTCTCGCTTCGGAGATCGAGCCTGGGCGGTTTCACCTCTTGGCTGGGGCGGTTGCACCGCCCAGTCTCGTTGGGAGACATAGCCTGGGCGGTGCTACCTCCAACCCTGGCAGTGCCACCTCTTTTACTATTTCAGCTCACTTGGTTTGGCTCCAAACTTGGCCCAAACCAGTCCGAACTTGAGCCTAATTGGCCCCTACTTGGGTTATAGGATTAACACCTAATCCTAACCCTAATTAACGTGCTAACTATGAATTTAAAGACATTTTCTAAGCTATTACAAAGTCCGCAAGTCAAGACTTCTTACGGCGAAGCTTCCTAAGCAAACTTCCGGCGGTCTTCCGATGAATTTCTGGAAACCATTCTATGGACTCCCGGCAAGCTCCTAGACTTCACGATTTGATCTTAGCGAAGTTCCAATGAGCTTCTTGGCAAGCTCCGATCTTTTCGGCGAGCTCGGTAGCATTCCGACGAACCTTTGGGACTTCCGTCGAACTCTCGAACTCGCGAACAAATCCTTCAGGCTTGACTCCGACACTTTGTTTCGCTTTTATGTCTTCATCGTTATCATAGTTAATCCTGCACAATTAAAACAAAACTTTGATCGAGACAATTAATCCTAAGCAATTTAACCAAGTTGTCCGGCATGTCATTGGTCCCTCGATGCTTCGTCCGATTCTTGGCGATCGTCCTCTCCTCAGAGCCTATTGCCCAATCGGGCCAGTTGACTCTGCAACTCGATATCCTTGGCACAATACCCGCTCTTCTTGGCCCGATGCCCGAGTCCACGGCTCGAAGCCTTCTGTCGATACGTCGACCGATCCACCGGCCCGACGTCCAATCTTCTGACATGTTCCTTCGGCACAACATGATTTTCCTGCTTTAATTGTCTCATCCTGATCGAAGCACCCTGCGTCACTCAAAACACAGATTAAATCATAAACATATGTCAAGTAGTTTCATCATCAAAATACGAGATTCAACAAACTTAACTTTAGTGCCCATCGACTCCTGCAATCTTCTCCAGAATCTAGAGAGAAATCTGGAGTCTCTATCAGAGATGATCTCCTTTGGAATACCATGAAGTCTTACTATTTCATTGACATATAAATCTGCAAGTCTGTCAAGCGAATAAGTCATATTAATTGGTAGAAAATGCGCAGATTTTGTTAACCTATCAATGATAACCCAAATAGCATTATGCTTCCTAGAGGTTCTGGGTAGTCCCGAAACAAAATCCATGGTAATACATTCCCATTTCCATTCCGGAATATCGAAAGGTTGCAACAACCCTCCAGGTCTTTGGTGTTCTACTTTGATTTGCTGACAAGTCAAACATTTTGAAACATACATTGCAATTTCCTTCTTCATGCCTTCCCACCAATAATGACTTTGGATATCCCTATACATCTTAGTGCTCCCTGGATGCATGGCATACTTTGAAGTATGACTCTCCTCTAGGATTTGACTCTTGATATCTGGCTCATTTGGCACACATACCCTTTCCCCAAATCTCAATAGGCCATCCTTTGAAACTTGAAATTTTGGCTTCAATCCCCTTTTTACTTCATTTCTCAAGTAGATTAAACGTGGATCTCGTAATTGTCCTTCCTTAATTTGTTGAATAAGATCAGATTGCACTTGAATGGAGGCCATCAATTGTTGAATCTCGGATTTTGATGATGAAACTAATTGATTGTGTTTAGATGTTTAACTGCATTTTGAGTGATGCAGGTCTACTCGATCAGAATTAGACAATTAACGCAGGAGGAATTGACGTTGCGCCGGAGGAGATCACGTCAGGATATTGGACGGCAGAAGGCTTCGAACGTCAGGCATCGGGCCAAGGAGAACGGAATTGCGCCAAGGATATCGGGGTTGCGGAGGTCAACCGCCGATTGGGCAACAAGCCGCAAGAGAGGACGATGTGCTAAAGAATCAGACGAAGCGCTAACCAATGACGTGCCGGGCAACAAAATGTCAATTCGCGTTGTAATAACTGTCTAGATCGGAGTAGAGTTTTGGTTTGCATGTGCAGGATTAACTACGATAACGATGAAGACATAAAGCGAAACAAAATATGGAGTCAAGCACGAAGGATTCGTTAGGAGTTCAAGAGTTCGACGGAAGTCCAAAGGATCGTCGGGAACGCTGCCGGAACTAGCCGAGAATGAGTAGGGAGCTTGCCGAAGGGTTTTTTCGGAAGCTCGCCGGAAGGTTCGTGGGAAGTTCGCAGAGTTCGCCGAGAAAGATCGGAGCTTGCCGAAGAAGCTCGTTGGAACTCACTAAGATCAAATCGTGAAGTTTAAGAGCTTGCCGGGAGTCCGCAGAATGGTTTCCGAGAGTTTATCGGAAGACCGCCGAAAGTTCGCCGGAAGCTCGCCGGAAGAAGTCTTGACTTATGGACTTTGTAATAGCTTATAAAATGTCTTTAAATTCGTAGTTAGCATGTTAATTAGAGTTAGGATTAGGTATTAATCCTATAACCTAAGTAGGGGCCAATTGGGCACGAGTTCGGACTAGTTTGGGCCAAGATTGAAGCCCAACTAGTGGGCTGAAAACACTGTAGGCGGTGGCACCGCCCAGTGCCCGAGAGCTGGGCGGTGACACCTCCTGGGCTGGGCGGTGGCACCGCTTGGCTGGGCGGTGGCACCGCCAGCATCGGGAACCCAAAGAGAATTTGAATTTTGGAGCTCAAATTTGAATCCTCTTGAGGCCTATAAATACCCCTCAAATCTCAGCTGAGATTACAACTTTTTGAGCAGCAAGAGTTTGAGAGAAAGGTCTTAGAAAAGTGTTAGCTTGTCTTCTTTTCAATTTGCTAGTGTTCACCTCATCTCTTCTCGAAAATCTGTAAGAGAGTGAACCGCTTGTAAAGAGTTGTAAGAGGGGTATTTACCCTTCCATTTCAAGAGACTTGCTAGTGGAAGGTGGGAGCCTCATCGAAGAGGGGCCTCGCAAGTGGAGTAGGTCATTTGACCGAACCACTCTAAATCGGCGTGATCCTTGGTTTGCATTTCATTATTGCTATTTACATTATTGCAAACCTTCTTATATGCTTTAGTTCCTTATTACTTTTGCTGCGCATATTTAAGAATACGCTTTCAAGATTAAGCTTGTCAAGTTCCGCTCTTATCATACGAAAGATTTTTTAAAACCGAAGTTTTAATCCGCTGCACTAATTCACCCCCCCTCTTAGTGCTGCTCCGATCCTAACAATTGGTATCAGAGCCACGGTTTTCTACTTTGGTTTAACACCCAAATAGAAATGGCTCTTTATGGCTTTCAAGAGGGTCACTCTCTCATTCGTCCTCCCTTTTTCAATGGGACGGACTACACCTATTGGAAAACTCGAATGAGAGTTTTCTTACTTTCGTTGAATCTCGAGCTTTGGAATATTGTCGAAAATGGATTTAAAAAATCTTCTCTTCCGATGAATGAATGGGATGAATTGGAGAAGAAAGTTTTTGCTTTAAATGCAAAGGCTATGAATGCCTTATATTGTGCACTTGACAAAAATGAATTTAATCGCATTTCGATTTGTGATTCGGCTTTTGATATTTGGAGAACTCTTGAGGTCACTCATGAAGGCACTAGCCGAGTGAAAGAGTCCAAAATCAACATTCTTGTGCACTCTTACGAACTTTTTCGGATGAAACCAAGTGAGTCCATCGGAGACATGCACACCCGTTTCTCGGATGTCATCAATGGACTCAAAGCTCTTGGTAAAAGTTTTTCTAACTTTGAACTAGTCACTAAAATCTTAAGATCCCTTCCAAAAAGATGGGAATCAAAAGTTACGGCTATTCAAGAGGCCAAGGACCTTAAAACATTTCCTCTTGAAGAACTTGTTGGGTCTCTAATGACCTACGAAATGAACAATATGACAAAAAGAAAACTCGAGAACAACCTTCCAAAGGACAGGAAGGATTTGGGACATAGAACACATGAAGACCACTCGAGCATAAGCTCAAGTGATGGTGAACTTAAACTACAAATGAAACAAAAATTAAAAAGAAAAAAGAATGGAACTACTTGCTTTGAACGCAAGAAGAACAAAAATTGGGATGAATTGAGCTCTTCCGAAGACGAGGAGAAAATCAAGAAAGGCGAGGTGGCAAACTATGCCTCAATCACTCTCAATAATGAGGTAATCGAAATCCCCCTAATTTATTTCGAAATTACATAATACTTTCATGAGTCATTTTTAATTTAGTTTAGGATTAATTTTTTTAAAAATTGCATGTGTTATGTTAATGCAATAAAATGTTAGATATAAATCTAATGCTTATACACCTAGTAAGATTAATCTTATGTATGTGTTTGAGAAGTAAGAATGTATATTTTGACGATTTCCATATTGATTTTCAATGACGATGCATGGCTTTTGAATGGAAGGCTTGATGATTTTTTTGAACCTTATATTTGGTTTTCAAACATGATGTATGGTTTTGACATATGAATAAAATTTGAGCATGCTAAGATAAAGTCAATCGTATAAATTAAAACTAAAGAAGTTTTAGTTATCTATAAGAATCATTCAAAATTATGTTCAATAAAACCAATTCAAAATGATGGAATGAAAATATTAAATGTTTCCGATACCATTTTATGCATGAGATTTTAAAAGTTATACATAATGATCTTGATGGTTTTTATGAAGAAATTTATTTTTTCGATCCTAAATGATTGATGATATATATGTATATTTTGGCACAAAAAGGACAAAGGCATGCTTATATAAAACAATTAAATAGATAAAAGTATTTTTCTTGAATATTCTTGGTTTGATGAATCTATTTTATCATCTTTTTATGAATATCTTAAAAATGATTTTGATTTGATGATTTGAATTTAAATGAGCTTTATCTTGATTTTTTGAGATTTATAACTTGAGATTTACTCTATAAAAATCAAGATCTTGTATCCCCAATGTTCCTTTTTAGCATCTACTATCCAAATGAATTATGATTGGTATCATTGCTATATTTCTTCTTATCATGCACTAAAGAGAAAATTTTCCTAAATGAATCATGATTTTTTGGAACCATAATTCTTTTTATGATTCATAATGAATTGAGAAATTTTATATGCTTGAATTAATATCTTATTCTCTTATAAGATTGAATGAATTTTATCTATATCATGATCTCCTAAGTTTTTCCCTTGATTATTATTATAAATCTATGTATACCATTTTGAATCTCTTGAAAGTAATGTTGAGATTTTGATGAATTTGACAATTTAAATTTGAATGAGTTTGTATTCAACTTACGATCTTGATTTCTTGGATTTACTACTTGAGATTCTTTTTTAATCACAATCTCTTCTTTGTACACCTACAATTTTTGTTATTTATAAAAGGAAGATATTTGATTAAATGAATCATGTCTTTTGGTATTCAAATGGTCTTATCTTTGATGATATGATTTCTTTATATCTATGATACAAATGCCTTGAAATGATTGAAATATTTTACACTTTTATGCTCTTCCGTACTTCTTTCTTGTTTTCAATGATAAAATAGGGAGAAGATTTGATCATGCATGGTAGGATATAATTTGACAAAATGGATACCATTATGAAACATTTATGATTGGCAATGATGCATACAATACTTGTGCTTTCTAATTATGATGTGATGTATTGCATATGATGTAAATCATGATTTAAAATACTATGAGTTATTGCCAAAAAGATGTATCATGTATGATATGCTCATAATATTGATTGATTTATTCAATATCAGCATGAATGAATGAACTATAGGTTTTTTTGAAATAGTGCATGTTTTAATTTGAAAATATAATGATGCACAAATGAGATTGATACTTACCTTTGTCATAATTAATGTAAAGGGTCTTTCCTTCTTTTTGACAACGACAAAGGGGGAGATAGCTAGCTTACACAAGACAAGAGAAGCAAAAAACTTACAAACGTAGACATCGCAAAAAGGGGCAAAACTTATTAGTTTGCTCATCTCGAAAGCAAGAAATGCTATCTTGTAATCTCAAGCAAATGAGCTATCTTGCCTATTTCAAGAAGCAAAACTTGCAACTTGTACATTGCAATAGAAAGCAAGAATCATGAGCTTACACAAGAAAGCTATCTTGCATTTGCTTTCGAAATTTTTACTAGCTTTTATGTAGTAAAACTTACATATCGTAAAAATTTCCTAGCTCGATCATTTCATTGAAAGAACTTACTATCTTGAACATCACAAAAGTTTGCTACCTTGCATGATATAAAATTTGCTATATCTAACATCATAAATATTGTTACTTGCAAAGAAAAACAAAGTGCAATCTTGCACAAGAAGCAAGTGTTGAATTGCCATGATTAAACTTAAAAATCTTGCTATGCTTTTGTGCTTATATGTTGTGATGAAAATCTAGCTTCATGTTATAAAAACTTGCATATCTTTTAAAATAGCTAGAGCTACTTCTCCTTTTTGTTGATGACATAGGGGGAGAAGTATATTGATGACTTCATGCATTGAATTGAATATTTTATATATTTGCATGATGGTTTAAATATTTTTTCATAACATATGATGAATGTTACTTGGATTTGGGATAATCCAAATGTTCTATCAATGGCATATTGATAGGGGGAGTTTGGTTAAACTCCGGGGAGTTTAGAATAACTCCGTTAGTCATCAATTAGTTGTCATCATCAAAAAGGGGGAGATTGTTGAATCTCGGATTTTGATGATGAAACTAATTGATTGTGTTTAGATGTTTAACTGCATTTTGAGTGATGCAGGTCTACTCGATCAGAATTAGACAATTAACGCAGGAGGAATTGACGTTGCGCCGGAGGAGATCACGTCAGGATATTGGACGGCAGAAGGCTTCGAACGTCAGGCATCGGGCCAAGGAGAGCGGAATTGCGCCAAGGATATCGGGGTTGCGGAGGTCAACCGCCGATTGGGCAACAAGCCGCAAGAGAGGACGATGTGCTAAAGAATCAGACGAAGCGCTAACCAATGACGTGCCGGGCAACAAAATGTCAATTCGCGTTGTAATAACTGTCTAGATCGGAGTAGAGTTTTGGTTTGCATGTGCAGGATTAACTACGATAACGATGAAGACATAAAGCGAAACAAAGTGTGGAGTCAAGCACGAAAGATTCGTTAGGAGTTCAAGAGTTCGACGGAAGTCCGAAGGATCGTCGGGAACGCTGCCGGAACTAGCCGAGAATGAGTAGGGAGCTTGCCGAAGGGTTTTTTCGGAAGCTCGCCGGAAGGTTCGTGGGAAGTTCGCAGAGTTCGCCGAGAAAGATCGGAGCTTGCCGAAGAAGCTCGTTGGAACTCACTAAGATCAAATCGTGAAGTTTAAGAGCTTGCCGGGAGTCCGCAGAATGGTTTCCGAGAGTTTATCGGAAAACCGCCGAAAGTTCGCCGGAAGCTCGCTGGAAGAAGTCTTGACTTATGGACTTTGTAATAGCTTATAAAATGTCTTTAAATTCGTAGTTAGCATGTTAATTAGAGTTAGGATTAGGTATTAATCCTATAACCCAAGTAGGGGCCAATTGGGCACGAGTTCGGACTAGTTTGGGCCAAGATTGAAGCCCAACTAGTGGGCTGAAAACACTGTAGGCGGTGGCACCGCCCAGTGCCCGAGAGCTGGGCGGTGACACCTCCTGGGCTGGGCGGTGGCACCGCTTGGCTAGGCGGTGACACCGCCAGCATCGGGAACCCAAAGAGAATTTGAATTTTGGAGCCCAAATTTGAATCCTCTTGAGGCCTATAAATACCCCTCAAATCTCAGCTGAGATTACAACTTTTTGAGCAGCAAGAGTTTGAGAGAAAGGTCTTAGAAAAGTGTTAGCTTGTCTTCTTTTCAATTTGCTAGTGTTCACCTCATCTCTTCTCGAAAATCTGTAAGAGAGTGAACCGCTTGTAAAGAGTTGTAAGAGGGGTATTTACCCTTCCATTTCAAGAGACTTGCTAGTGGAAGGTGGGAGCCTCATCGAAGAGGGGCCTCGCAAGTGGAGTAGGTCATTTGACCGAACCACTCTAAATCGGCGTGATCCTTGGTTTGCATTTCATTATTGCTATTTACATTATTGCAAACCTTCTTATATGCTTTAGTTCCTTATTACTTTTGCTGCGCATATTTAAGAATACGCTTTCAAGATTAAGCTTGTCAAGTTCCGCTCTTATCATACGAAAGATTTTTTAAAAACCGAAGTTTTAATCCGCTGCACTAATTCACCCCCCTTAGTGTTGCTCCGATCCTAACATCAATATCATCGAGTCTTGCTCTTTCCTCAAAGCTTTCACATCAAAATTTTCTTCTAACAACTTCCATTGCTTCACGACCAGACTAGCCATAAAACTTGTAGATTTCCTACTAAGTGCATCAGCTACAACATTGGCTTTGCACGGGTGATAACGGATGGCACAATCATAATCCTTGGAAGTTCTATCCATCTTATTTGTCTCATATTTAACTCTTTCTGAGTGAAAATATATTTTAAACTCTTGTGATCAGTAAAGATTTCAAACTGTCGACCATACGAATAATGTCTCCAAATCTTTAGAGCAAAAATAATTGCTACCAATTCCAAGTCATGAGTTGGATAATTCAATTCATAACCTTTAAGTTGCCTAGAAGCATAAGCAATTACTCTCCCTTCCTGCATCAAAACACATCCTAAGCCCTTCCTTGAAGCATCAGTATAAACTACAAACTCATCACTACCACTTGGAATAGTGAGAATTGGGGCACTCATCAATCTTCTTTTTAACTCTTGAAAACTTTGCTCACAATAATCACCCCATACAAATTTTATATTCTTCTTAGTGAGTTTGGTGAGAGGTTGAGCGATTCGAGAAAATCCCTCCACAAATCTCCTGTAATAACCTGCCATACCCAAGAAGCTTCTAACTTCTGTTACATTTGTTGATACTTCCCATTCAACTACAGCTTCTATTTTCCTTGGATCAACAGATATACCCTTCCCTGAAATCACATGGCCTAAGAAAGCAACTTCATTCAACCAAAATTCACATTTGCTGAACTTTGCATACAACTTCTTTTCTCTTAGTATGGACAATACATTTCTCAAGTGTTCCTCATGCTCCTGATTACTCCTTGAATACACCAATATGTCATCAATAAATACAATTACACAGATATCCAAGAGCGGTTGAAATATCCTATTCATTAGTTCCATAAAAGCTGCAGGGGCGTTTGTCAAACCAAAAGGCATCACCAAGAATTCATAATGACCATATCGAGTTCTGAAAGCTGTTTTTGAAATATCCTCCTCCTTGATCTTCAACTGATAGTAACCTGACCTCAGGTCAATCTTAGAGAATACTTGTGCACCCTGCAGTTGATCAAACAAATCGTCAATTCTAGGTATGGGATACTTGTTTTTGATGGTCACCTGATTCAACTGTCTATAATCAATACAAAGCCTCAATGTTCCATCCTTCTTCTTCACTAATAGTACCGGAGCACCCCATGGAGATACACTGGGTCGTATGAAACCCTTATCTAATAATTCTTGTAGTTGCTTCTTTAATTCCTCTAGCTCGAGTGGTGCCATTTTGTATGGAGGCATAGATATTGGGGTTGTACTGGGGACCAGATCAATAGCAAATTCACCCTCTCTATCTAGAGGTAAACCAGGCAAGTCGTCTGGGAATACATCAGGAAATTCTTTGACCACTGAAATTTCATCTAGGTGGGTTTCCTGATTTGAATGCTCCTTTACACACACCATATAACAAAAATAATCTTTCTGCATAAGACGATAAGCTTGAAGTGTTGAGATCAAGCAGGGAGGCAAATCATGCCTAATGCCCTCAAAGAAAAATATAGGTTGATCTGGTATGCAGAAAGTAATTATTTTTTTGTAACAATCAATACTAGCGTGATGAGAAGATAACCAATCCATGGCAAGTATAACATCAAAACCCTAGATCTCTAGGAGAATCAAATCAGCAAGGAATTCGTGTTCTCCAATAGAAATCAAACAAGATGGGCAAACCAAGTTTGTTGCCAATGAATCTCCAACAGCAGTTGTTACGTATAACATATAATCCAGGGGTCTAGGTAGAATATCCAAGTGACAAGCAAAGTATTGTGAAACAAAAGATAAGTTGGAGCCGGGATCAAACAAAACTTTTGCATTTCTCTTTGAAACATGAAGAATACCTTCAACCACGGATTTTGAAGTTGTTGAATCTTGTTCGATGATAGCGTACACTCTAGCATAAATGAGGGTCTAGGAGACAGTGGCTCTTTCTTCTTCCTCCATGGGGCAATCTTTTATTTGATGATCCAACTTTCCATAAACAAAACATGCTCCAGTCACCCAAAAAACACTTGACTTGTTTCATGATTTAATCCACATCTTGCACATGGTGAAGTCCTCCCATGATGGTTTCCCTTTTTCAAATCTAGATGTCTTAAACCTCTTGTTACTAGCTTCATATTCATTTTTCTCTCGTTTTTTTACTAATGAATTTGTCCCTTTGTTCTTGCCAATGATTTCTTGAATTTCATCCATGTCTCTTTCAATTTTCAAAGCTCTTTCTACCGTTTCGCATATGTTTGTAGCTTTAAAGGTGACATTCGACTTCTTATTGCCGGCCGCAATCCCCTTTCAAACCTTTTTGCTTTTCTAGATTCATCATCGGTCATATGGGTGGCAAACCTAGAATTTCAGTGAATTTAGATTCATACTTTGCAACTATCATATTTCCTGGATAAGATTCAAGAACTCCAATTTTTTTATCTCTTATACTATCTGGAAAATATTTATCGTTAAACCTCTCTTTGAATGCCTTCCATGTCATTGGCTCATGTTTGACTTCGAAAATCCTCTTAATCATTCTCCACCGGTACCAAACCTCACCTTCCAAAGATAAAGGTAGCAAGAGAAACTTTTCGATCATCGGGGTAATTTAAGGCGTTAAATATTTTTCTATCTGCAAAGCATCCACCGTTCTGCTGCCATTGGATCAGACTCACCACTAAAGCTGCGAGGACTAAGCTTCTTGAACTGTTCAATTCCTAACCCCAATTGGTTTGATGTCCCTGTTTCATCATTTCTTCCAGGTTGGACATGTTGTTGTTGTTGTTGCATCACTTGTGCCATAGTCTCCAAAGTCCGCATGATACCACTCAATTGATCAGCAGTAGATGCAACAGGAGAACCAGATGATCTCGGCATCCTTGCTTCCTAAAACATAAAAAAAAAACATTTTCTTTGATCAATCTCTAAATGATAGTCAAAAAAACCTCAAAAAAAAAAAAATCTTAGTGATTCTCAAATCAGGCACTGATACCACCTCTGTCACTCTCCCTCAAAAATATCCATAATATTTAAAACTCAAGAAAAATAAATCAATCCAGGATCCAAACACACATTTGAGGTCACTAAGAAAACATATAGAACAAAATTTCACCTCTATAGTCTACAATTTATAAACCCTGTGCAGTTCATAAACATACCACGCATCACTCGAAATTTCATACGATCTGAACTCCTCTCATCAAAATAATAATCCCAGTATAAATTCACAAGTGGGGAAATCTAAGCAGTCACCAAACCAACATTTACCATAAGTCATGTCATTACACAAATTTAACTTAACTTTCCAAAATCCTAAACATGAGAGATCCTTTAACATACACAAAATCCACAAGTTTGGATTCATCGTCAACATTTGATTAGATACAGAGTGGCTCACACAACAAGTACATATATGCTAATAAAGATCTGCCCAAAATCTTCTAACTTTCTACTGCCTCGGCCCAATCTTAACATTTAAGCAAGCGATACGCTATCCTGAAAAATTTATATAACAACGGGGTAAGCATAAAGAGCTCAGCAAGTGACTAACATATCCATGTCAAAAGAGGACAATTTCCAAAGAGATAAAGTTTCAAAATGCAAGGCAGAACATACGAATACATAGACGTAATATCATTAGGTGCAGAATCACAATTTACATTTCAATCATACATAATTGGTTCATAACAGAAGGGGCATAGAGTAATTGGAGCATATCAATGACAAATGAAACAAAATCGGAGCTTATCAATGGCATATGGAATGTCTCGGAGCATATCAATGGCGTATGGAATATTTCGAAGCATATCAACAATGAATGAACCAGTTCGAAGCATATCAATAACAAATACCGAACAGAAGCTCAAACGTCGTCTTTGACGTTGCATTCATATCATTCTTATCCAAAGCATGAACAGAAACACATAACCAAAGCTCTGGATATCATATCAAACATACAGAAGGTGTAGTGGGACCACAGATAGAATGTGATTCATCCATTTCTGAATGACCACCAGACAGAAGTCTCCCACGTCTGGGAGCTCCATCCACCCACGTCTAGATGAAGCTAGAGGGGGCCGGCAAAGCATCGCAGGCTCTAAACACATACCCTTTACCATTTCTGGCAAAGGTCCACATAAATCCCACAAACACCAGAGTACAAGAGGGCAGTTTGATCAATAAGTTGCATATATCGGAAGCACACGCGAAACAACAAAACGTACATGTGCCTTTACGAGACAATACGATGCAAGCAACAATTTTCTCACCAATGTATTCAGATTTAGAATGAAATGAAAGCAAGGGTATATTGGGATTCCAAGCAATCATATTTAGCTCAATTCAAATAAGAAGGTTAGATGAATTCAATTTCCAAAGGAATGAAACAGAATACGCGAAATCGACCGAAGCTCAATTTCTGACAGAATTCCAATGGCACATAGAACAAATACTTCAGATTATCAGTTATGCTCCAATACCCTTAAGAAAGCTATTGTTGAAAGATATATCAATCTGTTTTCTGTTGAAATAAGTTTCGTACGAATCATGGTTTCCAACAAGTAGTTACCTTTGATTTGGTAACGCAAGGTCAAAAACACAATCACTGTTTTGCAGAATACATAGGGTCGGATTCAACAGATAATAGGATAGGCATTTGAATTCCAAAATTTTTAAACAATATGTCAAAAGAAAGGTTTTCAAGTCTAGTTTCGGATAAAGTCAGTTTGGAATAATTTAGAATTTCTAACAGGAACGTAGAAGTATTTTAGTATCGAAAGGTCAGAAATTTTGATCCCTATTTTGCAGCATCTATTGGCTCATTAGAAACAGATGTTTGGGTAAGTAGTCGGTGTTCAAAATCTTCAAAATCTGTGTCAAAAGAAAGATATAAGAGTCTGTTTTCAAACAAACTAGGTCCTCCCCAAATCTGCTTTTCGTACCAAAAATTATAGCTGGAACAGTATATAGGGGTCAGTTTACCGAAAAATTTCAGAATCCCTGGTTCTATGTCCAAAGAGAGACATTTCCGGTTCTAAATGGAAATCTTTCAGATCTTTTTGAACCAACATAAGAACAGAAGCTAATATTCTGTAGGATGGGGTTAGAACACTTGCCTTTGAGAATTATAGCCCGAAATGAGAAGATTTGAACAAGAAAACTTAAAGCCCCAATTTCTTCTTCTTCTTCTTCTTCTTCTTCTTCTTCTTCTTCTTCTTCTTTCTTTCTTTCTTTCCCAGATCATCAACGCAGCTGCCTTCTCTGCTTCCTTAAGAACGAAGGCAGAGAGGCTTAAACGGTGGGGTTTGTATTTTTGTACATTTTACAGTTTAGTACTTGTATTTATCATATTCGCGATCTGGTCCTCAGGGTTTACATATAGGTCCTCAGATTCTTGTTTGAACAAATCTCCCAAATCTTAAGAATAAGTTATCTCTAATTCATACTCTAGCACTTTTGTCAAATTTGAAATAGATACTTACATTATCACTAGAAACTTATATGAAAATTCAGAAAATGAGGGATGTTACCGTTCTTGTGTGCCGCGGCTAACGACGTAAGCGGAGCAAAACGTCAGCCATCTCAGCACCCTGGAAACCCCTAGGTGGCACAGGGCTGGATGGTGCATTCATATAGCAGGGACGGTGCTGCCTCTCACTTTGCTCGCTGAACGCCGCTCGCTCGCTCAACCTAAAATGGCCAATTTTGGCTCGTATTTGGGCTGTTTTGGCATGTTTTTGGGACGTTCTTGTGTGTCATGGCAGACGCGTGAGCGGAGCAAAACGTCAGCCATCTCAGCACCCTAGAACCCCCCGGGTGGCACAGGGCTGGATGGGGCATTCGTAGAGTAGGGACGGTGCTGCCTCTCGCTTCGCTCGCTGTCAGCCGCTCATCGCTCGCTCGCTCAGCCAAAAATGGCAAGTTTTGGCTCGTTTTTGGGCTGTTTTGGCTAGTTTTTGGGCAGTTCTTGTGTGCCACGGCGAACGACATTAGCGGAGTAAAACGTCATCAATCTCAGCACCCTGGAACCCCCCGGGTGGCACAAGACAGGATGGGGCATTCGTATAGCAGGGACGATTTTGCCACTCGCTTCGCTCGCTATCCGCCGCTCGCTCGCTCAGCCAAAAATGGCCAGGTTTGGCCTGTTTTGGTCAGTTTTTGGGCAGTTCTTGCGTGCCGCGGCGAGCGACGTAAGTGGAGCAAAACGTCAGCCATCTCTGCACTCTGGAACCCCCGGGTGGTACAGGACTGGATGGGGCATTCGTATAGCATGGATGGTGCTGCCACTCGCTTCGCTTGCTGTCCGCCGCTCGCCCGCTCAGCAAAAAAATGCCAGTTTTAGCGTGTTTTTGGGCTGTTTTGGGTAGTTTTTTGGTAGTTCTTGCATGTCGCGGCGAACGACGTAAGCGGAGCAAAACGTCAGCCATCTCAACACCCTGGAATCCCCCAGGTGGCATAAGGCTGGATAGGACATTCGTATAGAAGGGACGGTGCTGCCTCTCACTTCGCTCGCTGTCCGCCGCTCGCCGCTCACTCGCTCAGCCAAAAATGGCCGGTTTTGGCCCTTTTTGGGCTCTTTTGACCAGTTTTTGAGCCGTTCTTGTGTGCCGCAGCAAACGACGTGAGCGGAGCAAAACGTCAGCCTTCTCAGCACCCTGGAACCCCCCGGGTGGCACAGGGCAGGATGGGGCATTTGCGTAGCAGGGTCGGTGCTGCCTCTCGCTTTGCTCTCTGTCCGCCACTCGCCGCTCGCTCGCTCAACCAAAAATGGCCAGTTTTGGCCCGTTTTTGGGCCGTTTTGGCTAGTTTTTGGGCAGTTCTTGCGTGCCGCGGCGAACGACGTGAGCAGAGCAAAACGTCAGCCATTTCAGCGCCCTAGAACCCCCCGGGTGGCACAGGGCTGGATGGCGCATTCGTATAGCTGGGACGGTGCTGCCTCTCGCTTCGCTCGCTGTCCGCCGCTTGCCGCTCGCTCGCTCTACCAGAAATGGCCAGTTTTTGGGCCGTTTTGGCCAATTTTTGGGTAGTTCTTGTGTACCGCGGTGAACGACGTGATCGAAGCAAAACTTCAGCCATCACAACACCCTGGAACCCACCATGTGGCATAGGGCTAGATGGGGCATTCGTATAGCAGGGACGGTGCTGCCTCTCTACGCTCGTTGTCCGTCGCTCGCCGCTCGCTCGCTCAGCCAAAAATGGCTAGTTTTGGCCTATTTTTGGGCTATTTTGGCCAGTTTTTGGGCAGTTTTTGCATGTAGCGGTGAACGACGTGAGCGGAGCAAAACGTCAGCCATCTCAGCACCCTGGAACCCCCCCCGGGTGGCACAGGGCTGGATGGGACATTTGTATAGCAGGGACGGTGCAGCCTCTCCGCCACTTCGCTCGCTGTCTGCCGCTCGCCGATCGCTCGCTCAGCCAAAAATGGTCGGTTTTGGCTCGTTTTTGGGCTCTTTTGGCCAGTTTTTGAGCCGTTCTTGTGTGCCGCGGTGAACGACGTTAGCGGAGCAAAACGTCAGCCTTCTCAGCACCCCGGAACCCCCCGGGTGGCACAGGGCAGGATGGGGCATTCGTATAGCAGGGACGGTGCTGCCTCTCGCTTCGCTCGCCGCTCGCTCGCTCAACCAAAAATGGCCCGTTTTTGGGCCGTTTGGCCAGTTTTGGGCAGTTCTTGCGTGCCGCGGCGAACGACGTGAGCGGAGCAAAACGTCAGCAATTTCAGCGCCCTAGAACCCCCCGGGTGGCACAGGGCTGGATGGTGCATTCGTATAGCAGGGACGATGCTGCCTCTCGCTTCGCTCGCTGTCCGCCGCTCGCCGCTCACTCGCTCTACCAAATATGGCTAGTTTTTAGGCTGTTTTGGCCAATTTTTGGGTAGTTCTTGTGTGCTACGGTGAACGACGTGAGCGAAGCTAAACTTCAGCCATCTCAACACCCTGGAACCTCCCATGTGGCACAGGGCTGGATGGGGCATTCGTATAGCAGGGACGGTGCTGCCTCTCTCTACGCTCGTTGTCCGTCGCTCGCCGCTCGCTCGCTCAGCCAAAAATGGCTAGTTTTGGCCCGTTTTTTGGCTATTTTGGCCAGTTTTTGGGCAGTTCTTGCATGCTGCGGCGAACGACGTTAGCGGAGCAAAACGTCAGCCATCTCAGCACCCTCGTACCCCCCGGGTGGCACAGGGCTGGATGGGACATTCGTATAGCAGGGACGGTGCTACCTCTCACTTCGCTCGCTGTCCGCCTCTTGCCACTCGCTCGCTCAGCCAAAAATGGCCAGTTTTTGCCCGTTTTTGGGCTCTTTTGGCCAGTTTTTGAGTCGTTTTTGTGTGCCGCGGCGAACGACGTGAGCGGAGCAAAACATCAGCCATCTCAGTATAGCAAGGATAGTGCTGCCTCTCGCTTCGCTCGATGTCCGCCGCTCGCTCGCTCATCCAAATATGGCCAGTTTTGGCCCGTTTTTGGGCTGTTTTGGCTAGTTTTTGGGCAGTTCTTGCGTGCCGCAGCGAACGACGTGGGCAGAGCAAAACGTCAACCATCTCAGCACCCTGGAACCCCCCGGATGGCATAAGGCTGCATGGGGCATTCATATAGCAGGGACGGTGGTGCCTCTCGCTTCGCTCGCTGTCCGCCACTCGTCGCTCGCTCGCTCAGCCAAAAATGGCTAGTTTTGGCACGTTTTAGGGCTGTTTTGGACAGTTTTTTGGCAGTTCTTGCATGTCGCGGCGAACGACATGAGTGGAGCAAAACATCAGACATCTCAATACCCTGGAATCCCCCGGGTGGCACAGGGCTGGATGGGGCATTCGTATAGTAGGGATGGTGCTGCCTCTCGCTTCGCTCGTTGTCCGCCGCTCGCCGCTCGCCGCTCGCTCGCTCTGCCAAAAATGGCCAGTTTTTGGGCCGTTTTGGCCAATTTTTGGGTAGTTCTTGTGTGCCGTGGTGAACGACGTGAGCGAAGCAAAACTTCAGCCATCTCAACACCCTGGAACCCCCCATGTGCCACAAGGCTGGATGGGGCATTCGTATAGCAGGGACGGTGTTGCCTCTCTCTACGCTCGTTGTTTGTCGCTTGCCGCTCGCTCGCTCAGCCAAAAATGGCTAGTTTTGGCCCGTTTTTGGGCTATTTTGGCCAGTTTTTGGGCAGTTCTTGCATGCCGCGGCGAACGACGTGAGCGGAGCAAAACGTCAGGCATCTCAGTACCCTGGAACCCTCCGGGTGGCATAGGGCTGGATGGGGCATTCGTATAGTAGGGGCAGTGCTGCCTCTCGCTTCGCTCGCTATCCGCCGCTCATCGCTCGCTCGCTCTGCCAAAAATGGCCAGTTTTTGGGCAGTTATTGTGTGCCATGGCGAACGACGTGAGCGGAGAAAAACTTCAGCCATCTCAGCACCCTGGAATCCCCCGGGTGGCACAGGGCATGATGGGGGCATTCGTATAGTAGGGACAGTGCTGCCTCTCGCTTCGCTCACTGTTCGCCACTCGCTCGATCAGCCAAAAATGGCAAGTTTTGGCTCGTTTATGGGCTGTTTTGGCCAGTTTTTCGGCCGTTCTTGTGTGCCGCGGCGAACGACGTGAGCGATGCAAATTGTCAGCCATCTCAGCACCCTGGAAACCCCCGGTTGGCACAGGGCTGGATGGGGCATTCGTATAGTAGGGACGGTGCTGCCTCTCGCTTCGCTCGCTGTCCTCCGCTCGCCGCTAGCTCCCTCAGCAAAAAATGGCCAGTCTTGGCCCTATTTTCGGTTGTTTTGGCCAGTTTTTAGGCCGTTCTTGCATGCCACGGCGAACGACATGAGCGGAGCAAAACGTCAGCCATCTCAGCACCCTGGAACCCCCCGGGTGGCATAGGACAGGATAGGGCATTCGTACAGCAGGGATGGTGCTGCCTCACGCTTCGCTCGCTGTCCGCTACTCGCCGCTCGCTCGCTCAGCCAAAAATGGCCAGTTTTGGCCCATTTTTGGGTCGTTTTGGCCTTTTTTGGGCAGTTCTTGCGTGCCACTGCGAACGACGTGAGCGAAGCAAAACGTCAGCCATCTCAGCACCTTGGAACCCCCCGGGTTGTCACGGACAAACTTCTAAACAGGGTGTTTGATGTAATGCTTATGTATGTCCGTGACATTTGGTATGTCCATGCTTTGTACAGCATGTAGGGGACGGCCGAAGGCTTGATAGTCCCATTTTAGTTGGGTCGGTGGCCGCTTTAGGCTTGTAAATAAAGGTTGTGTCATGTGGACACGTGTGAGGGATTGTCGGTCTGTAATGGACCATTTTACCCTTTGTTGTGCAACTGTTCAGAGCATGTAAAGTCTGTTTGTAATTTGCATTGTCTATAAAGTGTTTTTCGGAGATGTTTGCTTGTGGATCCTGAGTGAGGCCTTTTCTCTATCCTGTTCTCTCTTTTGTGGGACCTAAGGGACCATGGGAGGCTTCGGGGAGGCTAACCTTTGCGGACGGACACGCAAGGGTGCCGCACGACTTAGGCAAAACCAGCTAAGTCCGTGACAGATGGTATCAGAGCGGGACAAGCACTCATAGAAACATATAGCATGCAAACGTGGGGGACCTAGCGGGGCTGCGTTGAGGGCAGTCAGCACACGCGCGACCGTTTGGGAGGAAACGAGCATGGAGATGTAGGGAAGAGGAGTCGCTCAGAGGAGCGGGCATCTGAGATTGGCATTCAGAGGAATGGCCAACCCTTCGCGCAAGAGGCACCACGAGAACAGACAAGCTTGGAAGAATGTGAAGCGCACAAAGGTTGGGATGGCTGAGTTTGAGCTACGACTCAACGTTGACAACTATACTTGATGTTGCTCAAGGCAAGCGAGGCGCTTGGTAAAGGATGAGACCATCGAAGGTGGAATGAGTTGCTCAACGACCAAAAGAGTTATGCAAAGCTCACAGAGGTGAGGGAAATTGCTAGCTCGAAGAATTTGGTACTCATACATGGGCTTGTATGCGGACGACAGAATGTTTGTGGCCATCCCAAGGCGACCGACGCCATGGAGCATTGAAACTTTCTCTTCGGCATGCAAAGGATACGTCCGTAGGAGGCTGAATGGTGCAACAAGTTCAGCATGTTGCTAGGCCTTGAGGGGTGCAGCGGGGACTGTATTGACGTGGAGTCGCAATCTAGCAAGTGTGTTTGCAAGAAGCAGAACAATGCACAGTTTGTTCAGCAGATCGGAGTAGTCCAAGGGGATGGTGGTCTCCGAAACGAAGAGAGATGTTGCTCCAACGGGACAGTTATCCAGGAGGGATAAGTCCCGGCTCTCCAGAGGGAGAATCATGTGGGATGGACCTCACAAGTTGAGGAGTACCTCAACAAACAACAACTCTACGAAGCTCAATGGACTGAGCAAGCGACGAGGAGTCGTCGCATGATCTCGCTTGAGAGAATGCATTGGTGGATGCATTGCGAGATCAAGTGGGGGAGCGACCCAAAGCAACACAAATGAAGGCACACTTGGAGTCGATATGAAGATCGGACTCAAGGGAGGGCTGACCCGTGGAATGGTGGGCGCAAGGGCCACCATCGACTCAATGCAAAAACGAGGAGCGGAGCAACTTGGGTGTAACTTGGCGAAGTACCCAAGCCGCATGAAGGGAGCCAGCATAGAAGATGGAACATGGACCAGAGGCATAGTGCTTTCCTTGAACAGAGGTCAAGGATATGAACTCTTGCAGAGGCAAGAGTAGGATCATGTTGTTCCATAGGTCATTCATTCTGTCGGAGCGGACTCATCTTGCATGGTGCCAAAGATGAAGGGAGCTTCTGGGCACATGCACTTTATCTCGGAGGAGCATTTGATGGAGGAACTAAGGCGACTCAATTTGCGAAGGCGAAGTTGGGATCAGAAGGCCTTAGCACGGGGCAAGAGGACGCAGAGGCAGGTACTCTTGAAGAATATGCCACAGTATTGTCATTCAAGTTGCTATAAAGGAGGTGGTGCACAACGAAGATTGTGCAGATAGGGGTAGAGGCCCAGGATCCAGACAATGGTGCACTAATTGCAGCGAAGTCAGGGGACTTTGGGAGCTACTAGGCGACGGACTGTCCTAGAGCGGTGCTTCATCGTGGTGTGACCCAAGAGTGGGTGGTTGAAGGTCGATTGCCAAAGGAGCGAACAAAATCGAAGGTGGAAGAGACCCTGCGATGTATTGGTAGAGGCCACACATGAAGGGTTCACAATTCGAGTTCATCCCATAAGGATCAGAATGCAATAGAGATGTCATCAGGAGGCGACATGGTGCAGCGGATCATGGTGGAACAGTTCGTGGCAATGCGATTCACACAACCTAGCCCCGAGAGGGACTAGATCATACGGAGGTATGATCGGGAGCTACTGGAAGCTCCACTTCGGTGAACAACACGACGGCAAGAAGGGCTATGGATTCGAGTGAAGGCCATGGTACCACAGAGGCGGGTCTTCCGTGCGTGCATTGAATTTTGCATCGGATGAAAGCCTTGGTCATCAGCATATGGGGGCTATGTTCCACCAAGGGAAAAGTTCGAATGCAAGTACCAGTGAGTCCCATGGGAGGGACTTGATCATACAGCGGTATGATTGAAGCAACTGGAGAGTTGGACTGCTCCAGAGCTCATATTCGCTTAAGGGAGCCCGACAAGTCAGAGGACAAGGTCGAGTAAGCGAACGTTGCTACCAAGGAAGCTAAGGAGAACAGAATCAGTGCAAACCCTACAACGTGATGGCAGAGGCCGTGCATGGGAGTTGCAGTCTGTTTGTCCATCAACCAAAGGGTGCTGCTTGGAGAACACAGAGGTATTGAAGCAGGGGGGTCGAAAGGGGCGAGGAAGCGACGACGAGTCCAGAGGGACTTTGTTAGTAGTGCCACAGAGGAGTACCACAGAGGCATGTCTACTGATTGTGAAGAAAAGGGATGCAGATGCGAGTCAACGGATAGTAGTGCCATGGGCATGGCAGCGCCATGGTACCGCACAGGCGAGACTTCTGTGAAAGTCATTGATCCCTTGCTCTCATGGAGGGAGAGCGCTTGGTCATGAAAGGGGCCGAGGAGGTGGAGCATGCAAAGGCAAACTCCAAGTACCGAGACAAGGCTGAAGGGCAGAGGCCAAGGAACTTCGTAAGACCGGTGTCAATGAGTTTCTCATCAAGATAGCCGAAAGTGAAGGACTTTGGGTCATGCAAGAGTGCACGACCAAGGAACGAAGTAGTCAGTACGCGGTGCTGGACCTTCGCTACTCAGGGGAGTAGGCGGCAGAGTTGATGGAGAAGACGGTACAATCCCATAGGCGACCAAACCTATTAGAGAATTACTCCAAGTTGGGGTGAAAACTTCCCGCATTCCAGAAGTTCAATGGCATTGAGAAGGTGAATCACAGTAGCTAACTCAACGCAAGGAGTGCAAACACTTCAAGTGCTTCAGAAGTGTGAGCAAAGAGCAGACGAAGGCCAATAACCAGCTCGATGCATGGAGTACAACCTCGAGGAGGCGGGCGAAGTCAAGTAACCTTTGTCTTCTTAACCCTTAAGAGAATGGGCGAAATCGAGTACCCCAATTCTCTTATCTATTCAGCAGAGGAGCTCTGCAAAAGTTCAAAGACCCTTCGAAGATAATGAAAGACAATAGTTGTCAAATCCTCACCAAATGGTGATCAGTGTTACTGAGAGTAGTTTGTCCGCTTCATTTCCCAACGAAATACCAATCGAAAGCGAAAGTGATGCGAACCTACTTGGATGTGACAACTAAGTGAAAGAAGAGTCAATGAGCAAATTTTGTGGAGGAAGGACCCAAATCTTCAGAAGTTTGCAAGACGATGCTCGTTAAAAGCTCCAACAAGCATCCACCCAGTTCAAGCAGCATGAGGCATTTAAGAGACTAGCGCAGTAAGGATGGTCTTTTCCTTCATTTGAAGGATCCGCAGGAATCAACAAGGATCAACACAACTCAGCCAACCCCACACCGGAGTCAGAGTCATTGGTGAGTTGAAGCAGCATGGCGGATCAAAAGGTTCGACGACTCGAAAACAATAGTGGAGAGCAGTTGGGAGCCAAGGGACGCATTGCAGTTGGAGCAGAAGATTGAAGACTCAGTAGAGGCAAGGAGTTGCAGTGTCGACAAAGGCTTCGACGAGGACATCGAAGGAATAAATGGGGGAGAATGTCACGGACAAATTTCTAAACAGGGTGTTTGATGTAATGCTTATGTATGTCCGTGACATTTGGTATGTCCATGCTTTGTACAGCATGTAGGGGACGGCTGAAGGCTTGATAGTCCCATTTTAGTAGGGTCGGTGGCCGCTTTAGGCTTGTAAATAAAGGTTGTGTCATGTGGACACGTGTGAGAGATTCTCGGTCTGTAATGGACCATTTTACCCTTTGTTGTGCAACTGTTCAGAGCTTGTAAAGTTTATTTGTAATTTGCATTGTCTATAAAGTGTTTTACGAAGATGTTTGCTTGTGGATCCCGAGTGAGGCCTTTTCTCTGTCCTGTTCTCTCTTTTGTGGGACCTAAGGGACCATGGGAGGCTTCGGGGAGGCTGACCTTTGCGGATGGACACGCAACGGTGCCGCACGACTTAGGCAAAACCAGCTAAGTCCGTGACAGGGTGGCACAGGGCTAGATGCGGCATTCGTATAGCAGGGACGGTGCTGCCTCTCACTTCGAACGCTGTCCGCCGCTCGCTCGCTCAGGCAAAAATGGCCAGTTTTGGCCCATTTTTGGGCCATTTTGGCCTGTTTTTGGGCAGTTCTTGCGTGCCGCGGCGAACGACGTGAGCGGAGCAAAACATCAGCTATCTCAGCACCCTAGAACCCCCCGGGTGGCACAGGGCAAGATGGGGCATTCGTATAGTAGGGACGGTGCTGCCTCTCGCTTCGCTCGCTGTCCGCCGCTCGCTCGCTCAGCCAAAAATGGCCAGTTTTGGCCCATTTTTGGGCTGTTTTGGCTAGTTTTTGGACAGTTCTTGTGTGTCGCAGTGAACGAAGTGAGTGGAGCAAAACGTCAGCCATCTCAGCACCCTGGAACCCCCCGGGTGGCACAGGGCTGGATGGGGCATTCGTATAGCAGGGAAGGTGCTGCCTCGCGCTTCACTCGCTATCCGCTGCTCGCCGCTCGCTCGCTCAGCTAAAAATGGCCAGTTTTTGGGCCGTTTTGGCCAGTTTTTGGGCAGTTCTTGCATGCCGCGGCAAACGACATGTGCGGTGCAAAACATTAGCCATCTCAGCATCTTGGAACCCTCCGGGTGGCACAGGGCTGGATGGGGCATTCGTATAGCAGGGACGGTGCTGCCTCTCGCTTCGCTCTCTGTCCGTCGCCCGCCGCTCGCTCGCTCAGCCAAAAATGGCCAGTTTTGGCACGTTTTTTGGCCGTTTTGGCCAGTTTTGGTCAATTCTTGCGTGCCGCGACGAACGACGTGAGCGGAACAAAACGTCAGCCATCTTAGCAACCTGGACCCCCCGGGAGGCACACGACTGGATGGGGCATTTGTATAGTAGGGACGGTGCTGCCTCTCGCTTCGTTCGCTGTCTGCTGCCCGCCGCTCACTCGCTCAGCCAAAAATGGCTAGTTTTGGCCCGTTTTTGGGCCGTTTTGGCCAGTTTATGGGCAGTTCTTGCATGCCGCGGCGAACGACGTGTGCGGAGCAAAACGTCAGCCATCTCAGCACCTTGGAACCCCCCGGGTGGCACAGGGCTGGACGGGGCATTCGTATAGCAGGGATGGTGCTGCCTCGCGCTTCGCTCGCTCAGCCAAAAATGGACAGTTTTTGGGCCGTTTTGGCCAGTTTTTCGGCAGTTCTTACCTGCCGTGGCGAACGACGTGTGCGGAGCAAATCGTCAGCCATCTCAGCACCGTGGAACCCCCCGGGAGGCACAGGGTTGGATGGGGCATTTGTATAGTAGGGACGGTGCTGCCTCCCGCTTCGCTCGCTGTCTGTCGCTCGCTTGCTGTCCGTCGCTTACCGCTCGCTCTCTCAGCCAAAAATGAACAGTTTTGGCCCGTTTTAGGGCCGTTTTGGCCAGTTTTTGGGCAGTTCTTGCGTGCCGCAGCAAACGACGTGTGTGGAGCAAAACGTCAGCCATCTCAGTACCCTGGAACCCCCTGGGTAGCATAGGGCTGGATGGGGCATTCGTATAGCAGGGACGGTGCTGCCTCGCGCTTCGCTCACTCAGCCAAAAATGGCCAGTTTTTGGGCCGTTTTGGCTAGTTCTTGCGTGCCGTGGTGAACGACGTGTGCAGAGCAAAACGTCAGCCATCTCAGCACCCTGGAACCCCCCTGGTTGCACAGGGCTGGATGGGGCATTCGTATAGCAGGGACGATGCGGCCTCTCGCTTCGCTCGCTGTCCGCCGCTCGCCAGCCAAAAATGGCTAGTTTTGGCCCGTTTTTTGGCTGTTTTGGCCAGTTTTTGGGCAGTTCTTGCATGCCGTGGCGAATGACATGAGCGGAGCAAAACGTCAGCCATCTCAGTACCCTAGAACCCCCCGGATGGCACAGGTAGGGACGGTGCTAACTCTCGCTTCGCTCGTTGTCCGCCACTCGTCGCTCGCTTGCTCTGCCAAAAATGGCCAGTTTTTGGGCTATTTTGGCAAGTTTTTGGGCAGTTCTTTTGTGCCGTGGCGAACGACGTGAGCGGAGTAAAACTTCAACCATCTCAACACCCTGGAAACCCCCGGGTGGCACAGGGCTGGATGGGGCATTCGTATAGCAGGGACAGTACTGCCTCTCTCTTCGGTCGCTGTCCGCCACTCGCCGCTCGCTCGCTCAGCCAAAAATGGCTAGTTTTGGCCTGTTTTTGGGCTATTTTGGCCAATTTTTGGGCAGTTCTTGCATGCCGCGGCGAACGACGTGAGCGGAGCAAAACGTCAGCCATCTTAGTACCCTGGAAACCCCCGGGTGGCACAGGGTTGGATGGAGCATTCGTATAATAGGGACGGTGCTGCCTCTCGCTTCGCACGCTGTCCGCCACTCGCCGTTCGCTCGCTGTGCCAAAAATGGCTAGTTTTTGGGCTGTTTTGGCCAGTTTTTGGGCAGTTCTTGTATGCCGCGGCGAACGACGTGAGCGGAGCAAAACTTTAGCCATCTCAGCACCCTGGAACCCCCCGGGTGTAACAGGGCTGGATGGGGCATTCGTATAGAAGGGACGGTACTGCCTCTCGCTTCGCTCGCTGTTCGCCGCTCGCCGCTCGCTCGCTCAGCCAAAAATGGCAAGTTTTGGCCCGTTTTTGGGCTGTTTTGGCCTGTTTTTCAGTCGTTCCTGTGTGCCGCGGCGAACCACGTGAGCGTTGCAAAATGTCAGCCATCTCAGTACCCTGGAACCCCTCGGTTGGCACAGGGCTGGATGGGGCATTCGTATAGCAGGGACGGTGCTGCCTCTCGCTTCGCTCGCTGTCCGCCGCTCGACGCTCGCTCGCTCAGCCAAAAATGGCCTGTTTTGGCCCATTTTTGGGCTGTTTTAGCCAGTTTTTCGGTCGTTCCTGTGTGCCGCGGCGAACGACATGAGCGGTGCAAAATGTCAGCCATCTCAGTACCCTGGAACCCCTCGGTTGGCACAGGGCTGGATGGGGCATTCATATAGCAGGGACGGTGCTGCATCTCGCTTCGCTCGCTGTCCGCCGCTCGCTCGTTCAGCCAAACATGGCCAGTTTTCGCCCGTTTTTGGGCTGTATTGGCCAGTTTTTTAGCCGTTCTTGTGTGCCGCGGCGAACGATGTGAGCGGAGCAAAACGTCAGCCATCTTAGCACCCTGGAACACGCCGGGTTGCACTGGGCAGGATGGGGCATTCGTATAGCAGGGACGGTGCTGCCTCTCGCTTCGCTCGTTGTCCGCCGCTCGCCGCTTGCTCGCTCAGCCAAAAATGGCCAGTTTTGGCACGTTTTTGGGCTATTTTGGCTAGTTTTTGGGCAGTTCTTGTGTGCCGCGGCGAACGACGTGAGCGGAGCAAAACGTCACCCATCTCAGCACCCTAGAACACCCCGGGTGGCACAGGGCTGGATGGGGCATTCGTATAGCAGGGACGGTGTTGCCTCTCGCTTCGCTCACTCTCCGCCGCTCGCCGCTCTCTCGCTCAACCAAAAATGGCCAGTTTTGGCCCACTTTTGGGCTATTTTGGCCAGTTTTTGGGCCGTTCTTGTGTGCCTCGGCGAACTATTTGAGCTGTGCAAAATGTCAGCCATCTCAGCACCTTGGAACCCCCCGGGTGGCACAGGGCTGGATGGGGCATTCGTATAGCAGGGACGGTGCTACCTCTCGCTTCGCTCGCTGTCCGCTTCTTGCCGCTCGCTCGCTCGGCCAAAAATGGCTAGTTTTTGGGCCATTTTGGCTAATTTTGGGGTAGTTCTTGTGTGCCGTGACGAACGACATGAGCGAAGCAAAACGTCAGCCATCTCAGCACCTTGGAACCCCCCGGGGGGCACAGGGCTGGATGGAGCATTCGTTTCGCAAGGACGGTACTGCCTCTCGCTTCGCTCGCTGTCCGTCGCTCGCCGCTCACTCGCTCGACCAAAAAAGGCCATTTTTGTCCCGTTTTTGGGTTGGTTGTGCCAGTTTTTGGGTCGTTCTTGTGTGCCGCGGCAAACGACGTGAGCGGATCAAAACGTCTGCAATCTCAGCACCCTGGAACCCCTCGGGTCGCACAAGGCAGGATGGGGCATTCATATAGCAGGGACGGTGTTGCCTCTCACTTCGCTCGTTGTCCGCCGCTCGCCGCTCGCTCGCTCAGCCAATAATGGCCTGTTTTGGCTAGTTTTTGGGCTATTTTTGCAAGTTTTTTGGCCGTTCTTGTGTGTCGCGGTAAACAACGTGAGCGGAGCAAAACGTCAGCCATCGCAGCACCCTGGATCCCCCTGGGTGGCACAGGGCTGGATAGGGCATTCATATAGTAGGGACGGTGCTGCCTCTCGCTTCGCTCACTGTCCGCCGCTCGCTCGCTCAGCCAAAAATGGCAATTTTTGGCCCGTTTTTGGGCTATTTTGGCCAGTTTTTGGGCCGTTATTGTGTGCCACGGCGAACGACGTGAGCGGAGCAAAACGTTAGACATCTCAGCACCCTGTAACCCCCCGGGTGGCACAGGGCTGAATGGGACATTCCTATAGTAGGGACGGTGCTGCCTCTCGCTTCACTCGCTGTCCCTCGCTCGCCGCTCACTCGCTCAGCCAATAATGGCCAGTTTGGGCCCGTTTTTGGGCCGTTTTGGCCAGTTTTTGGGCAGTTCTTGCGTGCTGCGGCGAGCGACGTGAGCGGAGCAAAACGTCACCAATCTCAACACCCTGGAACCCCCCGGGTGGCACAAGGCTGGATGGGGCGTTCGTATAGCAGGGAGGCGCTGCCTCTCGCTTCGCTCGCTGTCCACCGCTTGTCGCTCGCTCGCACAGTAAAAAATGGACAGTTTTGGCCCATTTTTGGGCTATTTTGGCCAGTTTTGGACAGTTCTTGCGTGCTGCGGTGAACGACGTGAGCGGAGCAAAACGTTAGTCATCTCAGCGCCCTGGAACCCCCCGGGTGGCACAGGGCTGGATGGTGCATTCATATAGCAGGGACAGTGCTGCTTCTCGTTTCGCTAGCTGTCCTCCGCTCGCCGCTCGCTCGCTCAGACAAAAATGGCCATTTTTGGTCCGTTTTTCTGTTGTTTTGGCCTGTTTTTGGGTCGTTCTTGTGTGCCATCGTGAACGACGTTAGCGGAGCAAAACGTCAGCCATCTCAGCACCCTGGAACCCCCCGAGTGGCACAGGGCAAGATGGGGCATTCGTATAGCAGGGACGGTGCTGCCTCTCGCTTCGCTCGCTTTCCGCCGATCGCCACACGCTCGCTCATCCAAAAATGGCCAGTTTTGGCCCGTTTTTCGGCCGTTTTGGCCTGTTTTTTGGCATTTTTTGCGTACCGCGGCGAACGATGTGTGCGGAGCAAAATGTCAGCCATCTCAGCACCCTGGAACCTCCCGAGTGGCTCAGCGTTGGATGGAGCATTAGTATAGCAGGGACGGTTCTGCCTCTCGCTTCGCTCGCTGTCCGCCGCTCGCTCACTCAGCCAAAAATGGCCAGTTTTGGCCCGTTTTAGGGCTGTTTTTGTAAGTTTTTGGGCCGTTTTTATGTGCCGTGGTAAACGACATGAGTGGAGCAAAACGTCAGCCATCTCAGCACCCTGGATCCCCCCGGGTGCCACAGGGCTGGATGGGGCATTCGTATAGTCGGGTCGGTGCTGCCTCTCGCTTCGCTCGCTGTCCGCCGCTTGCCGCTCGTTCGCTCAACCAAAAATGAGACGTTTTGGCCCGTTTTTGGGTTGTTTTGGCCAGTTTTTGGGTCGATCCTGTGTGCCGCGGCGAACGACGTGAGCGGAGCAAAATGTCAGCCATCTCAGCACCCTGGAAACCCCGGGTGGCACAGGGCTGGATGGGGCATTCGTATAGCAGGGACGGTGTTGCCTCTCGCTTCGCTCGTTGTCCGCCACTCGCCGCTCGCACGCTCAGCCAAAAATAGCCAGTTTTGGCCCGTTTTTGGGCCGTTTTGGCCAGTTTTTGGGCAATTCTTGCGTACCGCGGGGAACGATGTGAACGGAGCAAAATGTCAGCCATCTCAGCACCCTGGAAGCCCCCGGGTGGCATAGGGCTGGATGGTGCATTCGTATAGATGGGACGGTGCTGCCTATCGCTTCGCTCGCTGTCCGCCGCTCGTCGCTCACTCGCTCAGCCAAAAATGGCAAGTTTTGGCCCTTTTTGGGCTCTTTTGGCTAGTTTTTGGGCCGTTCTTGTGTGCCGCGGCGAACGACGTGAGCGGAGCAAAACGTCAGCCATCTCAGCACCCTGGAACCCCCCGGTTGGCACAGGGCAGGATGGTGCATTCGTATAGCAAGGATGGTGCTGCCACTCGCTTCGCTCGCTGTCCGCCGCTCGCTCGCTCAACAAAAAATGGCCAGTTTTGGCCGTTTTTGGGCTGTTTTGGCTAGTTTTTGGGCAGTTCTTGCGTGCCGCGGCGAACGACGTGAGCGGAGCAAAACGTCAGCCATCTCAACACCCTGGAACCCCTCGGATGGCAAAAGGTTGGATGGTGCATTCGTATAGCAGGGACGGTGCAGCCTCTCGCTTCGCTCGCTGTCCGCCGCTCGCCGCTCGCTCGCTCACCGAAAAATGGCTAGTTTTGGCTTGTTTTTGGGCTCTTTTGGCTAGTTTTTGGGCCGTTCATGTGTGCCACGGCGAACGACGTGAGAGGAGCAAAACGTCAGCCTTCTCAGCACCCTGGAACCCCTCGGGTGGCACAGGGCAGGATGGGGCATTCGTATAGCAGGGACGGTGCTGCCTCTCGCTTCGCTCGTTGTCCGCCGCTTGCCCAGCCAAAAATGGCCAGTTTTGGCCCGTTTTTGGGCTGTTTTGGCCAGATTTTGGGACGTTCTTGAGTGCTGCGGCGAATGACCTATGCAGAGCAAAACATCAGCCATCTCAGCATCCTAGAATCCCCCGGGTGGCACAGGGTTGGATGGGGCATTCGTATAGCAAGGACGGTGCTGCCTCTCGCTTCGCTGGCTGTTCGTTGCTCGCCGCTTGCTCGCTCAGCCAAAAATGGCCAGTTTTCACCCGTTCTTAGGCTCTTTTGGCCAGTTTTTGGGCAGATCTTGCGTGCCGTGGTGAACGACCTGTGCGGAGCAAAACATCAGCCATCTCAGCATCCTGGAACCCCCCGAGTGGCACAAGGCTGGATGGGGCATTCGTATAGCAGGGACGATGCTGCCTCTCCGCCACTTCGCTGTCCGCCGCTTCGCCCGCCTCAATCGCTCAGCCAAAAATGGCCAGTTTTGGCATTTTTTTGGCTGTTTTGGCTAGTTTTTAGGCAGTTCTTGCGTGCCGCGTCGAACGACGTGAGCGGAGCAAATCGTCAGCCATCTAAGCACCCTGGAACCCCCCGGGTGGTACATGGCTGGATGGGGCATTAGTATAGCAGGGACGGTGCTGTCTCTCGCTACGCTCGCTGTCCGCCTCTCCCCGCTCGCTTGCTCAGCCAAAAATGGCCAGTTTTTGCCCGATTTGAGTTGTTTTGACCCGTTTTTGGGCTATTTTGGCCAGTTTTTGGGCCGTTCCTGTGTGCCGCGGCGAACGACATGAGCGGAGCAAAATGTCAGCCATCTCAGCACCCTGGAACCCCCCGGGTGGCACAGGGCTGGATGGGGCATTCGTATAGCAGGGACGGTGCTGCCTCTCGCTTCACTCGCTGTCCGCCGCTCGCCGCTCGCTCGCTGTCCGCCGCCGCTCGCTCGCTCAACCAAAAATGGCCAGTTTTGGCCCGTTTTTGGGCTGTTTTGGCTAGTTTTTGGGTAGTTCTTGCATGCCACGATGAACGACGTGAGCGGAGCAAAACGTCAGCCATCTCAGCACCCTGGAACCCCCTGGATGGCACAGGGTTGGATGGGGCATTCTTATAGCAGGGATGGTGCTTCCTCTCGCTTCGCTCGCTGTCCGCCGCACATAGCTCGCTCGCTCCGCCAAAAATGGCCAGTTTTGGTCCGTTTTTGGGCCGTTTTGGCCAGTTTTTGGGCAGTTCTTGCGTGCCGCGGTGACCAACGTGAGCGGAGCAAAAAGTCAGCCATCTCAGCACCCTGGACTCCCCCGGGTGGCATAGGGCTGGATGGTGCATTCGTATAGCAGGGACGATGCTGCCTCTCGCTTCGCTCGTTGTCCGTTCCTCGCCGCTCGCTAGCTCAGCCAAAAATGGCCAGTTTTGTCGTGTTTTTGGTCCGTTTTGGCCAGATTTTGGACTATTCTTGCATGCCGCGGCGAACGACGTGAGCGGAGCAAAACGTCAGCCATCTCAGCACCCTAGAACCCCCCGGGTGGCAAAGGGCTGGATGGGGAATTCGTATAGCAGGGACGGTGCTGCCTCTCGCTTCGCTCGTTGTCCGCCGCTCGCTCAGCCAAAAATGGCCAGTTTTGGCCCTTTTTGGGCTGTTTTGGCCAGTTTTTGGGTCGTTCTTGTGTGCCGCGGTGAATGACGTGAGCGGAGCAAAACGTCAGCCATCTCAGCACCCTGGACCCCCCCGGGTGGCACAGGGCTGGATGGTTCGTTCGTATAGCGGGGACGGTGCTGCCTCTCGCTTCGCTCGCTGTCCGCCGCTCGCCGCTCGCTCGCTAAGGCAAAAATGGCCAGTTTTATCCCTTTTTGTGTTGTTTTGGCCAGTTTTTGGGCCGTTCTTGTGTGCCGCGGCGAACGACGTGAGCGAAACGAAACGTCAGCCATCTCAGCACCCTGGAACACCCCGGGTGGCACAGGGCTGGATGGGGCATTCATATAGCAGGGACGTTGATGCCTCTCGCTTCGCTCACTGTCCGCCGCTCGCCGCTCGCTTGTTCAGCCAAAAATGGCCAGTTTTGGCCCCTTTTTCGGCCGTTTTGGCCATGTTTTGGGCAGTTCTTGCATGCCGCGGCGAACGACGTGAGCGAAGCAAAACGTCAGCCATCTTAGCACCCTAGAACCCCGCGGGTGGCACAGGGCTGGATGGGACATTCAGATAGCAGGGGACGGTGCTACCTATCGCCGCTTGCTGTCCGCCCTTCCGCTTCAGCCAAAAAAAATGGCCAGTTTTGGCCCGTTTTTAGGCTGTTTTGGCCAGATTTTGGGCCGTTCTTGCGTGCCGCGGTGAACGACCTGTGCGAAGCAAAACATCAGCCATCTCAGCATCCTAGAACCCCCCAGGTGGCATAGGGCTGGATGGGGCATTCGTATAGCAGGGACGGTGCTGCCTCTCGCTTCGCTCGCTATCCGCCGATCACCGCTCGCTCGCTCATCCAAAAATGGCCAGTTTTGGCCCTTTTTGGGCTGCTTTGGACAGTTTTTGGGCCGTTCTTTTGTGCCGTGGTGAACAATGTGAGCGGAGCAAAACGTTAGCCATCTCAACACCCTGGAACCCCCCGGGTGGTACAGGGCTGGATGGGGCATTCGTATAGCAAGGACGGTGCTGCCTCTCGCTTCGCTCGCTTTCCGCCGCTCGCCGCTCAATCGCTAAGCCAAAAATGGCCAGTTTTGGCATGTTTTTTGGCTGTTTTGGCTAGTTTTTAGGCAGTTCATGCGTGCCGCGGCGAACGACGTGAGCGGAGCAAAACGTCTGCCATCTCAGCACCCTGGAACCCCCCGGGTGGTACAAGGCTGGATGGGGCATTCGTATAGCAGGGACGGTGCAGTCTCTTGCTACGCTCGCTGTCTGCCTCTCCCCGCTCGCTCGCTCAGCCCGAAATGGCCAGTTTTTGCCCGATTTGGGCTGTTTTGACCCGTTTTTGGGCTGTTTTGGCCAGTTTTTGGGCCGTTCCTGTGTGCCGCGACGAACGACGTGAGCGGAGCAAAATGTCAGCCATCTCAGCACCTTGGAACCCCCCGAGTGGCACAGGGCTGGATGGGGCATTCGTATAGCAGGGACGGTTCTGCCTCTCGCTTCGCTAGCAGTCCGCCGCTCGCCGCTCGCTCGCTGTCCGCCGCCCGCCGCTCGCTCGCTCAGCCAAAAATGGCCAGTTTTGGCCTGTTTTTGGCCTGTTTTGGCTAGTTTTTGGGTAGTTCTTGTGTGCCGCGATGAACGACGTGAGCGGAGCAAAACGTCAGCCATCTCAGCACCTTGGAACCCCCTGGATGGTACAGGGTTGGATGGGGCATTCTTATAGCAGGGATAGTGCTGCCTCTTGCTTCGCTCGCTATCCGCCGCACATCGCTCACTCGCTCCGCCAAAAATGGCCAGTTTTGGTCCATTTTTGGGCCGTTTTGGCCAGTTTTTGGGCAGTTCTTGCGTGCCGCGGTGACCAACGTGAGCGGAGCAAAAAGTCAGCCATCTCAGCACCCTGGACCCCCCCGGGTGGCATAGGGCTGGATGGTGCATTCGAATAGCAGGGACGGTGCTGCGTCTC
Source organism: Musa schizocarpa (assembly GCA_900464855.2). Classification (NCBI taxonomy): domain Eukaryota; kingdom Viridiplantae; phylum Streptophyta; class Magnoliopsida; order Zingiberales; family Musaceae; genus Musa; species Musa schizocarpa. The sequence goes on along the minus strand of LS990922.1, from coordinate 32,296,008 downwards.
GCTTCGCTCGCTGTCCGTTGCTCGCCGCTCGCTGTCTGTTGCTCGCCGCTCGCTAACTCAACCAAAAATGGCCAGTTTTGTCGCGTTTTTGGTCCATTTTGGCCAGATTTTGAACCATTCTTGCGTGCCGCGGCGAACGACGTGAGCGGAGCAAAACGTCAGCCATCTCAACACCCTAGAACCCCCCGGATGGCAAAGGGCTGGATGGGGAATTCGTATAGCAGGGATGGTGCTGCCTCTCGCTTCGCTCGTTGTCCGCCGCTCGCCGCTCGCTCGCTCAGCCAAAAATGGCCAGTTTTGTCCCTTTTTGGGCTGTTTTGGCCAGTTTCTGGGCCGTTCTTGTGTGCCGCGGCGAACGACGTGAGCGGAGCAAAACGTCAGCCATCTCAGCACCCTGGACCCCCCCGGGTGGCACAGGGCTGGATGGTTCATTCGTATAGCGGGGACGGTGCTGCCTCTCGCTTCGCTCGCTGTCCGCCGCTCGTCGCTCGCTCGCTAAGGCAAAAATGGCCAGTTTTGTCCCTTTTTGTGCTGTTTTGGCCAGTTTTTGGGACGTTCTTGTGTGCCACGGCGAACGACGTGAGCGGAGCAAAACGTCAGCCATCTCAGCACCCTGGAACACCCCGGGTGGCACAGGGCTAGATGGGGCATTCGTATAGCAGCGACGGTGATGCCTCTCGCTTCGATCGCTGTCCGCTGCTCGCCGCTCGCTCGTTCAACCAAAAATGGCCAGTTTTGGCCCGTTTTTGGGTCGTTTTGGCCAAGTTTTGGGCAATTCTTGCGTGCCGCGGCAAACGACGTGAACGGAGCAAAACGTCAGCCATCTTAGCACCCTGGAACCCCCTGGGTGGCACAGGGTTGGATGGGGCATTCGTATAGCAGGGACGGTGCTGCCTATCGCTTCGCTCCCTGTCTGCCGCTCGCTCAGCCAAAAATGGCCAGTTTTGGCCCGTTTTGGGCTGTTTTGGCCAGATTTTGGGCCGTTCTTGCGTGCCGCGGTGAACGACCTGTGCGGGGCAAAACATCAGCCATCTCAGCATCCTAGAACCCCCCGGGTGGCACAGGGCTGGATGGGGCATTTGTATAGCAGGGACGGTGCTGCCTCTCGCTTCGCTCGCTATCCGCCGCTCGCCGCTCGCTCGCTCATCCAAAAATGGCCAGTTTTGGCCCTTTTTGGGTTACTTTGGACAGTTTTTGGGCGTTCTTTTGTTCCGCGGTGAACAACATGAGCGGAGCAAAACGTTAGCCATCTTAGCACCCTGGAACCCCCCGGGTGGTACAGGGCTGGATGGGGCATTCGTATAGCAGGGACGGTACTGCCTCTCGCTTCGCTCGCTGTCTGCCGCTCGCCGCTCAATCGCTCAGCCAAAAATGGCCAGTTTTGGCAAGTTTTTTGGCTGTTTTGGCTAGTTTTTAGGTAGTTCTTGCGTGTCCTTGGTGAACGACGTGAGCAGAGCAAAACGTCAGCCATCTCAAGCACCTGGAACCCCGGGTGGTACAAGGCTGGATGGGGCATTCATATAGCAGGGACGGTGCTGTCTGCCTCTCATTTCGCTTCGCTTCAGCCAAAATGGCCAGTTTTTGCCTTATTTGGGCTGTTTTGACCTGTTTTTGGGCAGTTTTGGCAAGTTTTGGGCCATTCCTGTGTGTCTTGGGCGAAACGACGTGAGCGGAGCAAAATGTCAGCCATCTCAGCACCCTGAACCCCGGGGTGGCATAGGGCTGGATGGGGCATTCGTATATCAGGGACGGTGCTGCCTCTGGCTTCCCTCGCTCGCTGTCCGCCGCCCGCCGCTCGCTGCTCAGCCAAAAATGGCCAGTTTTGGCCTGTTTTTGGGCTGTTTTGGCTAGTTTTTGGGTAGTTCTTGCGTGCCGCGATGAACAACGTGAGCGGAGCAAAACGTCAGCCATCTCAGCACCCTGGAACCCCCTGGATGGCTCAGGGTTGGATGGGGCATTCTTATAGCAGGGATGGTGCTGCCTCTCGCTTCGCTCGCTGTCCGCCGCACATCGCTCGCTCGCTCCGCCAAAAATGGCCAGTTTTGGTCCCTTTTTTGGGCGTTTTTGGCCAGTTTTTTTGGGCAGTTCTTGCGTGTCGCGATGACCAACGTGAGTGAGCAAAAATGTCAGCCATCTCAGCACCCTGGACCCCCCCGGGTGGCATAGGGCTGGATGGTGCATTTGTTAGGATCGAGAGCACTAAGAGGGGGGGGGGGTGAATTAGTGCAGCGGAAATCTTTCAGCGATTTAAAAATGAAAGCTGCGTTCGTCCGATAAAAACGATTTCGATGTAAAAGCCGATTCACAGTTTGTATCTAAGTGTAGTTTACGCAGTTTGCATCTAAATGCAGTTTCCGTCTAAATGCAGATTGCGTCTAAGCGCAGTTTGCATTTAAGCGCAGTTTGCGTCTAAGCACAGATTGCATCTAAGCACAGTTTGCGTCTAAACATAGTTTGCGTCTAAGCGCAGTTTGCGTCTAAACACAGTTTGCGTCTGAGCGCAGTTTGCGTCTAAACGCAGTTTTACGTCTAAGTGCAGTTTTACGTCTAAGTGCAGTTTTACGTCTAAACGCAGTTTTACGTCTAAACGCAGTTTTGCGTCTAAACGCAGTTTTACGTCTAAACGCAGTTTTACGTCTAAATGCAATTTTTACGTCAAAGCGTAATTTTATGTCTAAACGCAGTTTTGCACTTTGAAAAGCGTTTTATGAATACGCAGAATGCAATTTGCAGTTATAAATGGAATCAAAACGTAAGTGTGAACTGCAGTGTAAAGATCGTACGAAAACACCGATTTACGTCTGAATGCAGATTCGGAAAGATCAGAACTTAGAGACTCGTTCGTAAAAGCGCAGAGGGCAGTAGCTATGTAGGAGGTTTGCAGTAATGATAAAGTGCTCAAAGTAAAAGCAAACCAGAGATTTAGAGTGGTTCGGTCAGTCTTGACCTACTCCACTTTTGGCTTCCTCCTCCGACGAGGTCACCGACGTCAACTAGCTGCCTTCCTTCAATGGGTGAAGGACAACTGCCCTTTTACAGTTTCACTCCTTTTGATGGGCTCAGGAGACAACCCTTACAGAACATTTCTCTCCTCACTTTTACAACAATTTTGAGCTCAAGAATCACAGAGAAGATCAAGATTTCGGTGTAGGTCTCTTGCTCTATCTGTGCTGAATGGGTGGGGTAATTATAGGCCCCAACCCAGTTCAAATTTGGAGCACAAAACGATCAAATCCCGGAATTCCGAGATCAGGCGGTTGCACCTCCTGACTGGAGAGGTTGCACCGCCTGGCAGAGCTCGGAGACTGTGTCACGCCCCTCAAAATATCGACAATATTTAAAATTTTCATCATAACTAACCCAGGATCCAAGCACACATTTGAGGTCACTAAGAAAACATTCAGATCAAAATTTCACCTCTATAGTCTACAAATTCTAACCCTGTGCAATTCATAAACATACCACACATCACTCGATAATTCATACAATCAGAACTCAACTCATCAAAATAATAACCACAATATAAATTCACAAATGGGAAGTCTATGCAGTCACCAAACCAACGATTACTATAAGATCATATCGTTACACTAATATAACTTAACATACCAAAATCCTATACATGAGGGATCCTTTATCTTACACAAAATCCATTGTGTTTAGATTCATCGTCACATTTCATAAGATGCAGAGTATCTTATACAACAAATACATATATGCTAACAAAGATCTGCCCAAAATCTTCTAAACTTTCCACCGCCTCACCCCAATCTTAACATTTAAGCAAGCAATATGCTATCCCTAAAAAATTTATCAACAAACGGGGTGAGCATAAAGAGCTCAACAAGTGACTAACATATCCATATCAAAATAGTACAACTTCCAAAGAGATACAGTTCCAAAGTACAAGGCAGAATATACATTTTTAGACATAATATCATTAAGAGCAGAAACACAATTGTCCTTTCAATCTTACATATTTGGTTCCCCATGATTGGGGCATAGAGTAATTGGAGCATATCAAGAATAAAGGAAACATATCGGAGCTTATCAATGGCATATAAAGTGTTCAAGCATATCAACGGCATATGGAACATTTCAAGCAAAATCATCAATCAATGAAGCATTTCAGAGCATATCAAAACAAATATCGTACAGAAGCTCAAACGCCGTCCTTTGACATTGCAATCATATCATTCTTATCCAGAGCATGAACAGAAACAACTCACCAAAACTCTGGATGTCATATCAAACATATAGAAGGGTGGTGGGATCTCGGTGAATGTGATTCATCCATTTCTGAATGACCACGACAAAAGTCTCCCACGTCTGGGAGATCCCTCCACCCACGTCTAGGTGAAGTCAGAGGGGCCGGCAGAGCATCGCAGGCTCTAAGCACATACCCTTTACCATTTCTGGCAAAGGTCCAGAATATCCCACGGAGCAGGACCCCACAGAGCGGGTAATAAGCGCATCCCACAGAGCGGGACCCCAAGGAGTGGATAATAAGCGCATACCCTTTACCATTTCTGGCAAAGGTCCAGACAATCCCACACACTAGAGTACAAGAGGGTAGTTTTAACAATAAGTAGCATATATCGGACCACACGCGAAACAACAAACGTGCATGTGCCTTTTCGAGACAATACGAAACAAAAAACAAATCTCTCACAAATGTATTCAGATTTGGAATGAAATAAAAACAAGAGTGTACAGGGATTTCCAAGCAATCATATTTAGCTCAATTCCAATAAGAAGGTTAGACCAATTCAAATATCCAAAGGAACGGAGCAGAATATGCGAAATCGACCAAAGCTCGATTTCGGACAGAATTCCAGTGGCACATCAAACAAATACTTCAGAATATCAATTATGCTCCAATACCCATAAGAAAGCTATGGTTGAACCATATATCAATCTATATTCTGATGGAACAAATTTCATATGAAACAGGGTTCCCAACGCGGAGTTAACTTTGATTTGGTAACACAAGGTCAAAAACACAATCACTGTTTTGCAGAATTTATAGGGTCGGATTCAACAGATAATAGGGTAGGCAATTGAATTCCAAAATTTTCAAACTATATGTCAAAAGAAATATTTTCAAGTCTAGTTTCAAATAAAATCAGTTTGGTACAATTCAGAATTTGCAACAGGGTGTTATAGGCATTTTAGTATCGATAGGTCAGAAATCTTGAACCCTGTTTTACAGCGTCTATAGGCTCAATTGAAACAGCTGTTTGGGTAAGTATTCGGTGTCCAAAATCTACAAAATCAGTGTCAAAAGGAAGATATAAGAGTCTACTTTCAAACAAAATAGTTCCTGCCCGAATTCACATTTTATACTAAAACTTATAGCTGAAACAGTGTATAGGGGTCAGTTTACCGAAATGAAAACTTTAAAATCGGTTCTATGTCCAAATAGGGACATATCAGTTTCTAAATAGAAATCCTTCAATTTATTTTGATTCAACATAAAAACAGAGACTAAAAATTCTCTAGGATGGGGTTAGAACACTTACCTTTGAGAATTTTAGCCCTAAATGAGAAGAATTGAGCAAGAAACCTTAAAGCCCCAATTTCTTCTTCCTCTTCTTCTTCTTCTTCTTCTTCTTCTTTCTTTCTTTCTTTCCCAGATCATCAAGTTAGTTGCCTTCTCTGCTTCCTTAAGAACGAAGGCAGAGAGGCTTAAGTGGTGGAGTTTGTATTTTTGTACATTTTACAGTTTAGTCCTTGTATTTAACATATTTTGATTAGGTCCTCAGGATTTACATATAGGTCCTCTGATTTTTGTTTGAATAAATCCTCCAACTCTTATGAATAAGTTCTCAGATTCATACTTTTTTTTTTTTTATCAAATTTAAAATAGATACATACATTACAACTAGAAACTTACTCTAAAATTTGAAATGAGGGGTGTTACACTCTCCTCCCCTTAAAAGAAAAATTGTCCTCTAAATTTATCGTACCTCTATCGATGAAAAGACGGGGGTACACCTTTGTCATTTCCTCCTCTAGCTCTCAAGTTGTTTCCTTTCCAGAATGATGTCTCCAAATTACTTGAACCAGTGGGATGACCCAATTCCTTAGGACTTTTTCTTTCTTATCAACGATCAGAATAGGCTCTTCCACATAAGATAAATCTTTATCAATCTCCACCACCATACTTAATGATGTGAGACGGGTCATATATATACTTCCTAATCATCGAGACATGAAATATATCATGGACATGACTCAATGCTGGTGGCAAGGCAATCCGTGGTTTACGTAACCAACCCTCTCGAGAACCTCAAAAGGTCCAATAAACTGGGGCTTAACTTTTCCTTTCTTCCCAAACCTAATAATGCCTTTGGAAGGGGAGACTTTAAAAATACAAAATCTCCGATTTCAAACTCAATGTCTCGTCTTCTATTGTCCAAGATAACTCTTTTGACGACTTTGAGCAGTTTTTAACCTTTCCCTTATAACTGAATTTTCTCGAAGTTTCTTGTACCTTATCCTGCTAACAGTTTTTCATCACCAACTTCTTCCCAACATATAGGTGTTATGCACTTTCACCAGTATAAAGCTTCAAAAGGAGCCATCGAATACTTGAATGATAACTATTATTATAAGTGAACTCAACAAGCGAAATATCCTTATCCCATTCGGCCTTTCCAATCCATAACATAGGCTCTAGGCAAATCCTCAAGCGTTTGAATTGTTCTTTTCGATGACCATCACCGGAGGATGATATGCAGTACTAAACTTAACTTTAGTGCCCATAGATTCCTGTAATCTTCTCCAGAATCTAGAGAGAAATTTGGAGTCTCTATCGAGATGATCTCCTTTTGAATACCATGAAGTCTTACTATTTCACCGACATATAAATTTGCAAGTCTATCGCTTAATAAGTCATATTAATCGGTAGGAAATGTGTAGATTTTGTTAACCTATCAATGATAACCCAAATAGCATCATGCTTTTTTAGAGGTTCGGGTAGTCCTGAAACAAAATCCATAGTAATGCATTCCCATTTCCATTCAGAATATCTAAAGGTTGTAACAACCCTCCGTGTCTTTGGTGTTCTACTTTGATTTGTCGACAAGTCAAACATTTTGAAACATACATTGCAATTTCCTTCTTCATGCCTTCCCACCAATAATGACTTTGAAGATCTCTATACATCTTAGTGCTCCCTGTGGATGTATGGTGTACTTTGAAGTATGACTTTCCTTTAGGATTTGATTCTTGATATTTGGCTCATTTGGCACACATACCCCTTTCCCCAAATCTCAATATGCCATCCTTTGAAACTTGAATTTTGGCTTCAATCCTTTTTTACTTCATTTTTCAAGTAGATTAAACGTGGATCTCATAATTTTCCTTCCTTAATTTGTTGAATAAGATCAGATTGCACTTGAATGGAGGCCATCAATATCATCGAAGTCTTGCTCTTTCCTCAAAGCTTTCAAATCAAAATTTTCTTCTAATAACTTCTCTTGCTTTTACAAACTGGATTAGCCATAAAACTTGTAGACTTCCTACTAAGTGCATCAGCTTACAACATTGGCTTTGCCGGGGTGATAACGGATGGCACAATCATAATCCTTGAAGTTCTATCCATCTTGGCTGCCTCATGTTTAACTCTTTTCTCGAAAGTGAAAATGTATTTTAAACTCTTGTGATCAAAGTGAAGATTTCAAACTGTCGACCATACAAATAATGTCTCCAAATCTTTAGAGCATAAATAATTGATGCTAATTCCAAATCATGAGTTGGATAATTCAATTCATAACCTTTAAGTTGCCTAGAAGCATAAGCAATTACTCTCCCTTCCTGCATCAAAACACATCCTAGGCCTTTTCTTGAAGCATCAAGATAAACTACAAATCCCTCACTACCACTTGGAATAGTGAGAATAGGGGCACTAGTCAATCTTCTTTTAACTCTTGAAAACTTTGCTCACAATCATCACCCCATACAAATTTCATATTATTTTTTTAGTGAGGTTGGTGAGAGGTTGAGCGATGAGAAAATCCCTCAACAAATCTTCTATAATAACCTGCCATGCCCAAAAAAGCTTCGAACTTATGTTACATTTGTTGGTACTTCCCATTCAACTACAGCTTCTATTTTCCTTGGATCAACAGATATACCCCTTCCCCAAATCACATGGCCTAAGAAAGCAACTTCATTCAACCAAAATTCACATTTGTGAACTGATACAACTTCTTTTCTCTTAGTATGGACAACACATCTCTCAAATGTTCCTCATGCTCCCGATTACTCTTTGAATACACCAATATGTCATCAATAAATACAATTACACAGATATCCAAGAGCCGTTGAAATATCCTATTCATTAGTTCCATAAAGTGCTAGGGCATTTGTCAAACCAAGGGCATCACCAAGAATTCATAATGACCATATCGAAGTTTTAAAAGTTTTTGAAATATCCTCCTCCTTGATCTTCAATCGATAGTAACTTGACCTCAGGTCAATCTTTAGAGAATACTTGTGCACCCTGCAGTTGATCAAACAAATCATCAATTCTAGGTATGGGATACTTATTTTTGATGGTCACCTGATTCAACTGCCTATAATCAATACAAAGCCTCAATGTTCCATCCTTCTTCTTCACTAATAGTACCGGAGCACCCCATGGGGATACAATCGGGTCCATGAAACCCTTATCTAATAATTTTGTATTTTTGTTTTTAATTCCTCTAGCTCGAAAGTGGTGCCATTCTGTAGGGAGGCTTAGATATTGGGGTTGTAATCGAGACCAGATCAATAGCAAATTCACCCTCTCTATCTAGAGGTAAACCGTGCAAGTCATCCGGGAATACACGGGAATTCTTTGACCACTACAATTTCGTCTAGGTGGGTTTCTGATTTGAATGCTCCTTTACACACACCATATAAAAAAAACAACCTTTCTGCATAAGACGATAAACTTGAAGTGCTGATATCAAGCAAGGAGGCAAATCATGCCTAATGCCCAAAAAGAAAAATATAGGCTGATCGGTATGCGTGAAGTAATTATTTTTTGTAACAATCAATACTAGCATGATAAGAAGATAACCAATCCATGCCAAGTATAATATCAAAGCCCTGGATCTTTTAGGAGAATCAAATCAAGAAGGAGTTCGTGGTCCCCAATAGAGATCAAACAAGATGGGTAGACCAAGTTTGTTGCCAATGAATCTCCAACAAGAAGCATTGTTACTGTTTTTTTTTTTTTTTTTTTTTTTTTTTTTCTTACCAAAAAAAAGTTGTTGTTACATATAACATATAATCCACGGGTTTAGGTAGAATATCCAAGTGACAAGCAAAGTATTGTGAAACAAATGATAAGTTGGAGGGATCAAACAAAACTTTTGCATTTCTTTTAGAAACATGAAGAATACCTTCCACCATTGATTTAGAAGCTTTAGAATCTTGTTCATGATAGCGACACTCCTAGCATAGGTTGAGGGTCTAGGAGGCAGTGGCTCTTTTTTTCCTGCTCAAAGGCAATCTCTTACTTGATGATCTAACTTTCCACAAGCAAAATAGGCTCTAGTCACCAAAAAACACAAACATGTTTCATAACTTAACTTGCAATTCACATATGATTGAGTCTTTTGCATGACTTTCCTTTTCAAATCCAAATGTCTTGACACTCTTGTTATTACTTTCTAATTCATTTCCAATCATATTTTTATTAGTAAACTTGTCCTTGTCATTCTTACCATTGATCTTCAAAATTCATTTTCATTGTTGCCATTAATGATCGACCTCTACTTCCAATATAAGGTGGCAAAAGAAATCTTTTCGATCATCGAACAATTTTGTACATCAAATATCTTCTCTGCTTGCATCATCCGTTTTTCTACCACCAATGGATTAGGTGCACCATGTTTTCGCTGCGCCACTTTGGATTTTTGTATACTCGATCAACCCATTCATCCCCTTAATTAATCAGAAACAATGAAATTGGAGGACCATAAGTCCTCATCATCCTAGATTCCTAAAATGCATCAAAGAAAATTTCCACCAATAACTATCACTGGACCTCAATATATTTTGCACGCCAACATATAAAATATTTCCGTGATCCTCAAACAATGCTCGATACAACCTCTGCCAGCCCCTCAAAATATCGACAATATTTAAAATTTTTTCATCATAACTAACCCAGGATCCAAGCACACATTTGAGGTCACTAAGAAAACTTTTGCAAGATAGGTCGACAAGTGGATTTTGTGAATGCCTGTGGATATGAGCGGAGACCCAAATAAGGAACCACAAGCTTCCCTCACTAACCCCCAAAGTTTGTGCAATAAAGACATTATCCTCAACGTAATGGCTCATATATACTTTTTTACTTTTCGCATGATTTAATCAAGTCCGTAAACCATACCAAAGTCATTCATAATAGTAGCCAAGTTCTTTTATCAAGTTGGTTCATTTTGGAGAAAGATAAGTAAGTCATCTGCAAATGTTATATGTGATATATGAAAGAACCAAAGAATGGGTACCTTAATGCTGCCATTTAAGATCAGGTGTTCCAACATACGTTAAGTCCTTCCATTGCAATAGTAAAATGATAATGGAGAGAGTGGATCACCTTGTCGGATGCCATTCGTGTTCAAAAAAAAACCAATTGGTGAGCCATTAAAGAGTATCAAAACTTTGGAGTTTCCGTGCAAGATTGAATCCAATTAACCCATTGCTGTGGGAAGTTCATATCGAGGAGCATCTTATAGATAAACTTCCTATTAACTGAATCGAAGGCTTTCCAGAATCAGCTTTTAAAACATATTTTTGTCCCTCTTGCTTTTGAATGCAAATCTTTGACCAAGTCATTAGCAAGCAAAATGTTATGATGTATACTTCTCCCTTTGATGAAAGCAGCAGCTTGGTTTGGGCTAATGATCTTGTGTATTACCTTTTGCATTCTATTTGCCAATACTTTGGAGATGATCTTGTAAATAAAGTTGCATAATGATATGGGTCGATAGTTCTCTAGTGAATCAGCCCCGCATTCGGAATTAAGGAAATAAAAGTGCAATTCATCTCTAAGAATATGACCAAGAGAAAAAATGTTGGCAAGCCTTGATCACATCATTTCAATAATAGACCAAGCAGTTTGGTAAAATTCAACCAAAAAATCCATCCGACCTGGGCTTTTTTTGTGCTTTGGTGACTTAAAGACAACACATACAATTTCGTCATCCAGAATTGGGGCATTGAGGATTGAAATAGCTTCGAATCAAGTTTTCTAGTCGGCTCCACATGAATGTTATTAGGTTTCCCAAGCTTGATTGAGTAAGGAATAAAAAAATTGCTCTGTGTGTGCTTTTAACCTCATCCAACTTCTTAATAAGATTATCATCTTTGTCTCTCGCATTTGTCGATACGGTTAATAGCCCTTCGAGTAGCAATTGAAGCATAGAAAAATTTTGTATTGGAATCCCCTAGCGTAAGCCAATGTTGTCGAGACTTCGCTTTGCAAAACTTTCCTCCCTGTTTTAAGGCTTGCATGAAGTTATTTCTGGCTTCTGCCTCTTTGTAGATAATATTTTCATCATTTGGTCAAGTTGCAGCTCATGTTGCAAAGACATTAGTTCCTTTTCTACAAAGTTGAACTCGTGTTAATATTGCCAAAGGTATTTGTATTCCACTCCTTTAGTGCTTTTACTGTGCTTTGAGCTTTTGACATAAGATGTAAGGGGGGGGATCCATGCACATTAACATTCCAAGCAGATCGATAACATCAAGAAATTGAGGATGAGTACTCCACATGTTAAAGAATCTAAACGGTTTCTTGCCTTTTGGTGTCGCTTTTCATGTATGTATATACATTAAAGAATGGTCGAAAACAAAGGAGCACCATACTCAAGAAGTGAATCTGGGTAAACCGTTAACCATTCATGATTAATCAAACACCTATCAAGTCGAGCCATTATTTTTCTGTTAGCAAAGCACCTTGATTACCCAGAGAGCCATTACCCACAGATTTCATATCAAACAATGCTGCAAAGTGTCAATGTAATCATTGAACTTTTTGAAGTCGGCTTTTTCAAAGTTGTCTACCACCCCTGTTTTTCATTTGTGTACCGAACAGTATTAAAGTCTCCAAGAACAATCTAAGGTACATTGAGACAGCCATTTACAATATTAGTCGTCGGACCAAAGAGTATTTCTTTCTTGCATAACGTTTGAAGCATATATACCAAAGTGAAATTGAATTGACAAACCATTCTTTTTATCCTCTACCTTAAGATGAATGAATTGATCAAGAGCAGAAATAAACCAAGTATTAATAGAGTTAGGATGCCATAAGACCCATATTCTACCAAAAGTGTCATTTGAGTCATTGGTAAACAGTTCTGGTCCCGGCCATATTAAATTCTTTTGAGCTTGAAGCCGATTGTTTAATTTTTGTTTCCACTAGAATAACAATATCACATGCGCAGACTTGATTATTCTATTGAGCTCCCGACATTTCTCCGGCTTATTAAGTCCCATGAACATTCCAAAGATGTTATCTTCATTAGTAAAAAGATAGTAAGGTATTCATCCTATGACTTTGGATGGATTGTACCATCCTTTTTCTTATCTTTTCGGTTTTGTATTTTCCTCCCAAGACAATATCCTTACCTTTTATGGCTTTATTCCTATATTTATCCACTTCATCTACAGCTTGCAGATTTTTAAACTTTAAAATACCTTGAATCATGTGGTCTTGATTGGCAGGGTTTGTTGAAGTTCGATAAGATTGTTGCATCACAATATCCTGGATAGTACTTGTTGGAGCAAAGTCTGCTAGAGAGGATTGTTGGAGCATGAGTTTGTTGAGACAGAATATCCTTGTTGGCAATGTTTGTTGTGGCCTCGAGTTTGTTGAGGAATAATATCCTTGCTAGCTTAGATTTGCTTGGACCCGAGTTCGTTGAGCTAGTGTGGATGGATCCGATGATATTGGAAGAGATGAAGTTCCCCGACTTATGTTTCTCCCGTCCACTAGTACCATGGGAAACCTCATTTGTGGAAGGCTCGACATTATAGGTACAGATAAAGTTTTGGAATTGTCCTTTCGTCTCATGGTGCTTTCTTGCGAAGTCGGAATGCTCAATAGTTTTTTGCCACCATCGGTCTTTGTTGCCATTAGAGAAGAATCACTTTGTTGTCGAGGCGCTTGACGTGGTCGATAGACCTTTGTGGTTGGATTTGGGGTTTGCCGACAAGCTCCATTTGGATGACCAAAAAGATAAGCAACGCCGACATCGTTGTGGCTTCCGTGAATATGAGACATGTACCTTCCGAAGTGTTCCCCGCCAAGATCACGATAGAAAACCTCATTAGGAAGATCTTCATCGGAAGAAACCAGCACACATGCTCGTGCAAATGCTAATCTCGGTCCGAGTGTTTGTTGCTTTTGTCGATGTAGAGTGGCTGTCCCAGAAAGTGCTGCATAACTTTGCAATAAAACGTCAACTCCAAAGATGTAGAGGCAGTCCTTGAAAGGATACCCATAATGGAATAGATCAGAGGCTATCTAACTCCAAATGGACATCGAGACCAACGTCAGAGAATCATTGGATGACCATGGATAGTCCGTAATCCTTCGAGGATTCGTAAATCTTCTTGAGTATAGCTTGCAAACAAAGAATCCGTTCTCCAAAGATATGAAGATCAAATGACGATATTCCCCATCGAAGTTTTGATAAATGAGGATAGTGGAAATAAGATATTTTTGAGACCTACCACATAGCCAACAATCGCCATAGACCACTTCTCAATAAGCTCACTGAATCAAGGCCTCAGATACAGACAATCTTCTTATCACCTGAACTTCGGAGTAAAGAATTCCAAGCTTAGATCTGGACTTCCAACCGAGCCTTGAAGAGGCTAGTCCAAGGCCGAGGATCATGGAAATGAGAGCAGGTCGCCGCGATCTAGAGCGACGACACCGCCGATGCTTGCTTGGTCAAGGAGTTTTCTTTGGAAAGGATATGGTGGAAGAGAAACTTGGGGGTAGCAGTGAGGGAGCCTTGCCATCGTTTCAACCCTTCGCCACCATCGCCAGCCCTAGGGGCCATCGCTGCCATGTTTGATCCCTCCGGTCGCCGCTACGTAAACGACGCCATTGGGAAAAGCCACCGCTGCAGATAGATCGCCGCCACAGCATCGTCGCCCTAGGGATTTCTGGTTGCTGCTACAGTATCGTCGCCCTTGGGAGAAGCGGACGCTACGGAGATCTGGTCGAAGCGGACGCTACGGAGATCTGGTCGCCGCTTCTGATTGTCGTCGCCCCTAGATCTGGTCGCCGCCATCGTACCATCGCCCAAGATCTAGTCGCTGCTACAGTGTAAAGGTCGCCGCCGCTTCTACAACTCTGATCACCTCTACAGTGTCGCCGCCTTCTTCGCCAGGGAGAAAGCCGACGCTGCAGGAGTTAGATCGCCTTTGGGAGATATGGTTGTCGCCACAGCACCGTCGCCCCTAGATCTGGGCCGCCGCTGCCAGATGGCGCCGCCTTTGGGAGATCTGATCACACATGCTGATGCCGCCGCCTTCGCCCGCGGGGGAGAAAGCCAACGATGCAGGAGTCAGATCGTCCTAGGGAGATCCTAGTTTACGCAGTTTGCGTCTAAATAATGACCCGATTAGTTCTTCAAGAGGGAAGTTGCGCAGATCTTTTGCCTCTTGAATAGCAGTGACTTTAGGATCCCAACTTTTAGGAAGGGATCTTAGTATCTTATTTACGAGTTCAAAATCCGAAAAACTTTTTCCGAGTCCTTTTAGACCGTTGACGACATCCGTGAAACGGGTAAACATGTCGCCAATGGTTTCACTCGGTTTCATTCGGAAAAGTTCAAAAGAATGCAACAACAGATTGATTTTTGACTCTTTCACTCTACTTGTGCCCTCATGGGTCACTTCAAGTGTGTGCCAAATATCAAATGCAGTTTTAGCAAGTTGAAACACGATTAAACTTGTTTTTATCAAGCGCGCAAAATAAGGCATTCATAGCCTTTGCATTAAGAGCGAAAGCCTTCTTTTCCAATTCATTCCAATCGATCATTGGAAGAGAAGACTTTGAAAATCCGTTTTCAACAAGGTTCCACAGCTCAAAATCCATAGAAATAAGAAAGATCCTCATTCGGGTCTTCTAGTAGGTGTAGTCCATCCCACTGAACATGGGTGGACGTGTAATAGAATGCCCCTCTTGGTTTCCGGCGTATGCCATCTCTCTTGGGTTTTAATCCGTTAGAGAGTTAACCTTGCTCTGATACCAATTGTTAGGATCGAGAGCACTAAGAGGGGGGGGGGGGTGAATTAGTGCAGCGGAAATCTTTCAGCGATTTAAAAACGAAAGCTGCGTTCGTCCGATAAAAACGATTTCGATGTAAAAGCCGATTCACAGTTTGTATCTAAGTGTAGTTTACGCAGTTTGCGTCTAAATGCAGATTGCGTCTAAGCGCAGTTTGCATTTAAGCGCAGTTTGCGTCTAAGTGCAGATTGCGTCTAAGCGCAGTTTGCGTCTAAACACAGTTTGCGTCTAAACACAGTTTGCGTCTAAGCGCAGTTTGCATCTAAACACAGTTTGCGTCTGAGCGCAGTTTGCGTCTAAACGTAGTTTTACGTCTAAGTGCAGTTTTACATCTAAACGCAGTTTTACGTCTAAACGCAGTTTTACGTCTAAATGCAGTTTTTACGTCAAAGCGTAATTTTACGTCTAAACGAAGTTTTGCACTTTGAAAAACGTTTTATGAATATGCAGAAAGCAATTTGCAGTTATAAATGGAATCAAAACGTAAGTGTGAACTGCAGTGTAAAGATCGTACGAAAACACTGATTTACGTCTGAATGCAGATTCGGAAAGATCAGAACTTAGAGACTCGTTCGTAAAAGCGCAGAGGGCAGTAGCTATGTAGGAGGTTTGCAGTAATGATAAAGTGCTCAAAGTAAAAGCAAACCAGAGATTTAGAGTGGTTCGGTCAGTCTTGACCTACTCCACTTTTGGCTTCCTCCTCCGGACGAGGTCACCACGGCGCCAACTAGCTGCCTTCCTTCAATGGGCTAAGGACAACTGCCCTTTACAGTTTCACTCCCTTTTGATGGGCTCAGGAGACAACCCTTACAGAACCTTTTCTCCTCACTTTTACAATTCAGAAACTTAAAGAACAGAAGGAGGAGACTTAAAGGCTTTACAACAATTTTGAGCTCAAGAATCACAGAGAAGATCAAGATTTCGGTGTAGGTCTCTTGCTCTATATGTGCTGAATGGGTGGGGTATTTATAGGCCCCAACCCAGTTCTAATTTGGAGCTCAAAACGATCAAATCCCGAATTCGGGATCGGCGGTTGCACCTCTCGACTGGAGAGGTTGCACCGCCGGAGAGTTCGAGATCGAGCCCAAAGCGGTTGCACCTCTGTCGTGGGCGGTTGCACCGCCTGAAGTCGGGTTCGAGATCGAGCCCCAGGCGGTGCCACCACCTCGACCGAGGCGGTTGCACCGCCAGAGCTCGAAGATCGAGCTCGTGGTTGCACCGCTTAATCGAGAGATTGCACCGCCGGCAGAAGAGCTCAAACTTGAGCTCTGGCGGTGCTACCTCCCGACAGAGGAGGTTGCACCGCCTTCTCGCCGGAGATCGAGCCTGGGCGGTTGCACCTTTGGCTGGGGGCGATTGCACCGCCTTAGTCTCGCTGGGAGACATAGCCCAAGCGGTGCCACCTCCGGCCTAGGTAGTTGCACCTCCTGGGTAATCGTGGTCCGAATGGTTAGCTCCATTCGCCCAATTTCAATTTTTTCAGGGGCCCATTGCCCCAAGATTAAGCTAATGGGATCACCTCCCATTTTCCAACTTAATCAATGTGCTAACTACGATTAAATCTAAGACAATTTCTGCAGCTTTGCTCGAGCGTCGTCAATCGCTTCTTCCGGCGAAGTTTCGGCGAACTTCCGTCGATCATCCGATGAACCCTCGGTGATTCTTCTGCGGACTTCCGCAAACTCCTGGACTTTTGCGACGATCCACTTGGCGAAGTTCCGGACGAAGCCGGCTGGCAAGCTTCTGGACTTCCGGATCTGTTCTCGCAGAACCTCCGACGACCGTCCGAACTTCCGTCGAACTCTCGAACTCCCAACGTGATCATGATCTTGACTCCGGCGCAACTCCTGCTGCTTGTCTATCTTTCATCGTAGTTAATCCTGCACACTTATCTCAACACATAGATTAGACAACAAATGACAATTAACTTCATCATCAAAATCTGAGATTCAACAGCATTCGTATAGCAGGGACGGTGCTGCCTCTCGCTTCGCTCGCTATCCGTTGCTCGTCGTTCGCTAGCTCAGCCAAAAATGGCAAGTTTTGTCGCGTTTTTGGTCCGTTTTCGCCATATTTTGGACCATTCTTGCGTGCCGCGGTGAACAACGTGAGCAGAGCAAAAAGTCAGCCATCTTAGCACCCTAGACCCCCTCGGGTGGCATAGGGCTGGATGGTGCATTCGTATAGCAGGGACGGTGCTGCCTCTCGCTTCGCTCGCTGTCCGTTGCTCGCCGCTCGCTAGCTCAGCCAAAAATGGCCAGTTTTGTCCCGTTTTTGGTCCGTTTTGGCCAGATTTTGGACCATTCTTGCGTGCCGCGGTGAATGACGTGAGCGGAGCAAAACGTCAGCCATCTCAGCACCCTGGACCCCCCCGGGTGGCATAGGGCTGGATGGTGCATTCGTACAGCAGGGATGGTGCTGCCTCTCGCTTCGCTCGTTGTCCGCCGCTCGCCGCTCGCCGCTCGCTCGCTCAGCCAAAAATGGGCAGTTTTGGCCCTTTATGGGCTGTTTTGGCCAGTTTTTGGGCCCTTCTTTTGTGTCGCGGCGAACGACATGAGCGGAGCAAAACGTCAGCCATCTCAGCACCCTGGACCCCCCCGTGTGGCATAGGGCTGGATGGTGCATTCGTACAGTAGGGACGGTGCTGCCTCTCGTTTCGCTCGTTGTCCGCCGCTCGCCGCTCGCTCGCTAAGGCAAAAATGGCCAGTTTTGTCCCTTTTTGTGTTATTTTGGCCAGTTTTTGGGCCGTACTTGTGTGCCGCGGCAAACGACGTGAGCGGAGCAAAACATCAGCCATCTCAGCACCCTGGAACCCCCCAGGTGGCACAGGGCAGGATGGGGTATTCGTATAGCAGGGACGGTGATGCTTATCGCTTCGCTCGCTGTCCGTCTCTCGCTGCTCGCTCGTTCAACAAAAAATGGCCAGTTTTGGCCCGTTTTTGGGTCGTTTTGGCCACGTTTTGGGCAGTTCATGCGTGCCGCGGCGAACGACGTGAGCGGAGTAAAATGTCAGCCATCTTAGCACCCTGGTACTCCCCGGGTGGCACAGGGCTGGATGGGGCATTCGTATAGCAGGGACGGTGTTTCCTATCGCATCGCTCGTTGTCCGCCGCTCGCTCAGCCAAAAATGGCCAGTTTTGGCCCCTTTTTGGGCTGTTTTGGCCAGATTTTGGGCCGTTCTTGCGTGCCGCGGCAAACGACCTGTGCGGAGCAAAACATCAGCCATCTCAGCATCCTAGAACCCCCCGGGTGGCACAGGGCTGGATGGGGAATTCGTATAGCAGGGACGGTGCTGCCTCTCGCTTCACTCGCTGTCCGCCGCTCGCCGCTCGCTCACTCATCCAAAAATGGCCAGTTTTGGCCCGTGTTTGGGCCGTTTTGGCCAAGTTTTGAGCAGTTCATGCGTGCCGCGGCGAACGACGTGAGCGGAGCAAAACGTCAGCCATGTCAGCACCCTGGAACCCCCTGGGTGGCACAGGGCTGGATGGGGCATTCGTATAGCAGGGATGTCGCTTCCTATCACTTCTCTCGTTGTCAGCCGCTCGCCGCTCGCTCACCGCTTGCTCGCTCAGCCAAAAATGGCCAGTTTTGGCCCGTTTTTGGGTTATTTTGGCCAGATTTTGCGTCGTTCTTGCGTGCCGCGGCGAACGACGTGAGCGGAGCAAAATGTCAGCCATCTCAGCACCCTGGAACTCCTAGGGTTGTGCAGGGCTGGATGGGGCATTCGTATAGCAGGTACGGTGCTACCTCTCGCTTCGCTTGCTGTCCGCCGGTCGTTCGCTCAGCCAAAATTGGCCTGCTTTGGCCCTTTTTTGGCTGTTTTGGCTAGTTTTTGGGCCGTTCTTGTGTGCCGCGGCGAACGACGTGAGCGGAGCAAAACGTCAGCCATCTCAGCATCCTGGAACCCCCCGGGTGGCACAGGGCTGGATGGTGCATTCGTATAGCAGGGACGGTGCTGCTTCTCGCTTCGCTAATTGTCGTCCGCTCGCCGCTCGCTCGCTCAGAGAAAAATGGCCAGTTTTGGCTAGTTTTTGGGCTGTTTTGGACTGTTTTTGGGCCGTTCTTGTGTGCCGTGGCGAACGACGTTAGCGTAGAAAAATGTTTGCCATCTCAGCACCCTGGAACCCCTGGGGTGGCACAGGGCTGGATGGGGCATTCGTATAGTAGGGACGGTGCTGCCTCTCGCGTCGCTCGCTGTCCGCTGCTCCCCGCTCGCTCGCTTAGCCAAAAATGGCCAATTTTGGCCGTTTTTGGGCCGTTTTGGCCAGTTTTTGGGCAGTTCTTGCGTGCCGCGGCGAACGACGTGAGGGGAGCAAAACGTCAGCCATCTAAGCGCCCGAGACCCCCCGAGTGGCACAGGGCTGGATGGTGCATTCGTATTGCAGGGACGGTGCTCCCTATCACTTCGCTCACTGTCCGTCGCTCGTCGCTCGCTCCCTCAGTCAAAAATGGCCAGTTTTAGCATGTTTTTTGGTTGTTTTGGCTATTTTTTCGGCAGTTCTTGCGTGCTGCGGCGAACGATGTGAGCGGAGCACAACGTCAGCCATCTTAGCACCCTGGAACCCCCCGGGTGGTACAAGGTTTGATGGGGCATTCGTATAGCATGGACGTTGCTGCCTCTCGCTACGCTCGTTGTCCGCCTCTCCCCGCTCACTCGCTCAGCCAAAAATGGCCTGTTTTGGCCCCTTTTTGGGCTATTTTTGTAAGTTTTTGGGCCGTTCTTGTGTGCCGCGGTAAACGACATGAGCGGAGCAAAACGTCAGCCATCTCAGCACCCTGGAACCCCCGGGTTGTGCAGGGCTGGATGGGGCATTCGTATAGCAGGTACGGTGCTACCTCTCGCTTCGCTTACTGTCCGCCGCTCGTCGCTCGTTTGCTCAGCCAAAATTGGCCTGCTTTGGCCCGTTTTTTGGCTGTTTTGGCTAGTTTTTGGGCCGTTCTTGTGTGCCGCGGCGAACGACGTGAGCGGAGCAAAACGTCAGCCATCTCAGCATCCTGGAACCCCCAGGGTGGCACAGGGCTGAATGGTGCATTCGTATAGCAGGGACGGTGCTGCTTCTCGCTTCGCTAGCTGTACTACGCTCGCCGTTCGCTCGCTCAGCCAAAAATGGCCACTTTTGTCCCTTTTTGGTCTGTTTTGGCCAGTTTTTAGGCCGTTTTTGTGTTCCGCGTCGAACAACGTGAGCGGAGCAAAACGTTAGCCATCTCAGCACCCTGGACCCCCCCGGGTGGCACAGGGCTGGATGGTGCATTCATATAGTAGGGACGGTGCTGCCTCTTGCTTTGCTCGCTGTCCGCCGCTCGTCGCTCGCTCACTCAGCCAAAAATGGCAAGTTTTGGCCCATTTTTGGGCTGTTTTGGCCTGTTTTTGGGCCGTTCTTGTGTGCCGTGGCGGACGACGTGAGCGGAGCAAAACGTCAACCATCTATGCACCCTAGAACCCCCCGGGTGGCATAGGGCTGGATGGGGCATTCATATAGTAGGGACGGTGCTGCCTCTCGCTTCGCTCGCTGTCCGCTGCTCGCCGCTCGCTCGCTCAGCCAAAAATGGCACGTTTTGGCTCGTTTTTGGGCTGTTTTGGCCAGTTTTTGGGTAGTTCTTGTTTGCCACGGCGAACGACGTTAGCAGAGCAAAACGTCAGCCATCTCAGCACCCTGGACCCCCCGGGTGGCATAGGGCTAGATGGTGCATTCGTATAGCAGGGACGGTCCTGCCTCTCGCTTCGCTCGCTTCCCACCGCTCGCCGCTCCCTCGCTCAGGCAAAAATGGCCAGTTTTGTCCCTTTTTGTGCTGTTTTGGCCAGTTTTTGGGTCGTCCTTGTGTGGCGCGGCGAACGACGTGAGCGGACCAAAACGTCAGCCATCTCAGCACCCTAGAACCCCCCGGGTGGCACAGGGCTGGATGGGGCGTTCGTATAGCAGGGACGGTGCTGCCTCTCGCTTCGCTCGCTGTCCGCCGCTGGCCGCTCGTTCGCTCAGCCAAAAATGGCCAGTTTTGGCCCGTTTCTGGGCCGTTTTGGCCAGTTTTTGGGCAGTTTTTGCGTGCCACGGCGAACGACAAGAGCGGGGCAAAACGTCAACCATCTCAGCACCCTGGAACCCCCCGGGTGGCACAGGGCTGGATGGGGCATTCGTGTAGCAGGGACGGTGCTGCCTCTCGCTTCACTCGCTGTCCGCCGCTCGCCGCTCGCTCGTTCAGCCAAAAATGGCCAGTTTTGGCCCCTTTTTGGGCCATTTTGGTCAGTTTTTTAGCAGTTCTTGCGTGCCTCGGCGAACGACGTGAGCAGAGCAAAATGTTAGCCATCTCAGCACCCTGGAACCCCCCGGGAGGCACAGGGCTGGATGGGGCATTCGTATAGCAGAGACGATGCTGCCTATCGGTTCGCTCGCTGTCCGCCGCTCGCTCAGCCAAAAATGGCAAGTTTTGGTCCATTTTTGGGCTGTTTTGGCCAGATTTTGGGCCGTTCTTGCGTGCCGCGGCGAACGACCTGTGTGGAGCAAAACATCAGCCATCTCGGCATCCTAGAACCCCCCGAGTGGCACAGGGCTGGATGGGGCATTTGTATAGCTGGGACGGTGCTGCCTCTCGCTTTGTTCGCTGTCCGCCGCTCGCTGCTCGCTCGCTCAGCCAAAAATGGCCATTTTTGGCCCATTTTTGGTCCGTGTTGGCCAGTTTTTGGGCAGTTCTTCCGTGCCGCGGCGAATGACGTGAGTGGAGCAAAACGTCAGCCATCTCAGCACCCTGGAACCCCCCGGGTGGCACAAGGCTAGATGGGGCATTCGTATAGCAGGGACGTTGTTGCCTATCGCTTCTCTTGCTGTCCGCCGCTCGCCGCTCGCTCGCTCATCCAAAAATGGCCAGTTTTGGCCCGTTTTTGGGTTGTTTTGGCCAGATTTTGGGCCGTTCTTGTGTGCCGCGGCGAACGACGTGAGCGGAGCAAAACGTCAGTCATCTCAGCACCCTAGAACCCCCCGGGTGGTACAGGGTTGGATGGGGCATTCATATAGCAAGGATGGTGCTGCAACTTGCTTCGCTTGCTGTCCGCCGCTCGCCCGCTCAGAGAAATATGGCAAGTTTTGGCCCCTTTTTGGGCTGTTTTGGCTAGTTTTTGGGCAGTTCTTGCGTGCCGCGGCGAACGACGTGAGCAGAGCAAAACGTCAGCCATCTCAGCACCCTAGAACCCCTCGGATGGCACAGGGCTGGATGGTGCATTAGTATTGCTGGGACAGTGCTGCCTCTCTCTTCGCTCACTATCCGCCGCTCGCCGCTCGCTCGCTCAGCCAAAAATGGCCGGTTTTGGCCCGTTTTTGGGTTGTTTTGGCCAGTTTTTGGCCGTTCTTGTGTGCCGCGGTGAACGACGTGAGCGGAGCAAAACATCAGCCTTCTCAGCACCTTGGAACCCCCCGGGTTGCACAGGGCAGGATGGGGCATTCGTATAGCAGGGACGGTGCTGCCTCTCGCTTCGCTCGCTGTCCGCCGCTCGCCGCTTGCTCGCTCAGCCAAAAATGGCCAGTTTTGGCCCATTTTTGGGCCTTTTTGGCCAGTTTTACGACCATTCTTGCGTGCCATGGCGAACGACGTGAGCGGAGCAAAACGTTAGCCTTCTCAGCACCCTGGAACCCCCCAGGTGGCACAGGGCAGGATGGGGCATTCGTGTAGCAGGGATGGTGCTGCCTCTCGCTTCGCTTGCTGTTCGTCGCTCGCCACTCGCTTGCTCAGACAAAAATGGCCATTTTTGGCCTGTTTTTGGGCCGTTTTGGCCAGTTTTTGGGCAGTTCTTGCGTGCCGCGGCGAAAGACGTGAGCGGAGAAAAACATCAGCAATCTCAGCACCCTGGAACCCCCCGAGTGGCATAGGGCTGGATGGTGCATTCGTATAGCAAGGACGGTGCTTCGTATCACTTCGTTCGCTATCCGCCGCTCGCCGCTCGCTCGCTCAGCCAAAAATGGCCAGTTTTTGCCCGTTTTTGGGTTGTTTTGGTTAGATTTTGGACCGTTCTTGCGTGCCGTGGCTAACGACGTGAGCGGAGCAAAACATCAGCCATCTCAGCACCCTGGAACCCCCCGGGTGGTACAGGGATGGATGGGGCATTCGTATAGCAGGGATAGTGCCGCCTCTCGCTTCGCTCGCTGTCCACTGCTCACCGTTCGCTCGCTCAACCAAAAATGGCCAGTTTTGGCCCCTTTTTTGGCCATTTTGGCTAGTTTTTGGGCATTTCTTGCGTGCTGCGGTGAACGACGTGGGCGGAGCAAAACGTCAACCATCTCAGCACCCTGGACCCCTCCGGATGGCACAAGGCTGGATGGGGCATTCGTATAGCAGGGACGGTGCTGCATCTCGCTTCGCTCGCTGTCCGCCACTCGCCGCTCGCTCGCTCAGCCAAAAATGGCTAGTTTTGGCCCGTTTTTGCGCTGTTTTGGCTAGTTTTTGGGCAGTTCTAGCATGCCGCGGAGAACGACATGAGCGGAGTAAAACGTTAGCCATCTAAGTACCCTGGAACCCCCCGGGTGGCATAGGGCTGGATGGGGCATTCGTATAGTAGGGACGGGGCTGCCTATCGCTTTGCTCGCTGTCTGCAGCTCGCTCAGCCAAAAATGGCAAGTTTTGGCTCGTTTTTGGGCTGTTTTGGCCAGATTTTGGGCCGTTCTTGTGTGCCACGGCGAACGTCCTATGCGGAGCAAAACATCAGCCATCTCAGCATCCTGGAACCCCCCGGGTGGCACAAGGCTGCATGGGGCATTCGTATAACTGGGACGGTGCTGCCTGTCGCTTCGCTCGTTGTCCGCCGCTCTCTTGCTCAGCCAAAAATGGCCAGTTTTGGCATTTTTTTGGCTGTTTTGGCTAGTTTTTAGGCAGTTCTTGCGTGCCGCGGCGAACGATGTGAGCGGAGCAAAACGTCAGCCATCTCAGCACCCTGGAACCCCCCGGGTGGCAGAAGGCTTGATGGGGCATTCGTATAGCAGGGACGGTGCTGCCTATCACTTCGCTCGCTGTCCGCCGCTCGCTCAGCCAAAAACGGCAAGTTTTGGCCCGTTTTTGGGCTCTTTTCGCCAGATTTTGGGTCGTTCTTGCGTGCCATGGCGAACGACCTGTGCGGAGGAAAACATCAGCCATCTCAGCATCCTGGAACCCCCCGGGTGGCACAAGGCTTGATGGGGCGTTCGTATAGCAGGGACGGTTCTTCCTCTCGCTTCTCTCGCAGTCCGCCGCTCGCCGCTCGCCGCTCTCTCGGTCAGACAAAAATGGCCAGTTTTGGCAAGTTTTTTGGCTGTTTTGGCTAGTTTTTAGGCAGTTCTTGTGTGCCACGGCGAACGACGTGAGCGGAGCAAAACGTCAGCCTTCTCAGCACCCTAGAACCCCCCGGGTAGCACAGGGCTGGATGGGGCATTCGTATAGTAGGGACGGTGCTGCCTCTCGCTTCGCTCGCTGTCCGCCGCTCGCCACTCGCTCGCTCAGCCAAAAATGGCAAGTTTTGGCTAGTTTTTGGGCAGTTCTTGTGTGCCGCGGCGAACAACATTAGCGTTGCAAAACGTCAGCCATCTCAGCACCCTGGACCCCCCTGGGTGGCATAGGGCTGGATGGTGCATTCGTATAGCAGGGACGGTCCTTCCCCTCGCTTCGCTCGTTGTTCGCTGCTCGTCGCTCGCTCGCTAAGGCAAAAATGGCAAGTTTTGTCCCTTTTTATGCTGTTTTGGCAAGTTTTTGGGCCGTTCTTATGTGCCACGGCGAACGACGTGAGCGGAGCAAAACGTCAGCCATCTCAGCACCCTGGAACCCCCTGGGTGGCATAGGGCTGGATGGGGCATTCGTATAGCAGGTACGGTGCTGCCTCTCACTTCGCTTGCTGTCCGCCGCTCGCCGCTCGCTCGTTCAGCCAAAAATGGCCAGTTTTGGCCCTTTTTTGGGCCGATTTGGCCATGTTTTGGGAAGTTCTTGCGTGCCGCGGCGAACGACGTGAGCGGAGCAAAACATTAGCCATCTTAGCACCCTGGAACCTCCCGGGTGGCACAGGGCTGGATGGGGCATTCGTATAGCAGGTACGGTGCTGCCTCTCACTTCGCTTGCTGTCCGCCGCTCGCCGCTCGCTCGTTCAGCCAAAAATGGCCAGTTTTGGCCCTTTTTTGGGTCGGTTTGGCCATGTTTTGGGAAGTTCTTGCATGCCGTGGCGAACGACGTGAGCGGAGCAAAACGTTAGCCATCTTAGCACCCTGGAACCCCCCGGGAGGAACAGGGCTGGATGGGGCATTCGTATAGTAGGGACGGTGCTGCCTATCGCTTCGCTCGCTGTCCACCGCTCGCTGAGCCAAAAATGTCCAGTTTTGGCCCTTTTTTTGGCTGTTTTGGCCAGATTTTGGGCCATTCTTGCGTGTCGCGGCGAACGACCTTTGCGGTGCAAAACATCAGCCATCTCAACATCCTAGAACCCCCCGGGTGGCACAGGGCTGGATGGGGCATTCATATAGCTGGGACGGTGTTGCCTCTCGCTTCGCTCGCTGTCGGCCGCTCGTCGCTCGCTCGCTCAGCCAAAAATGGCCAGTTTTGGCCTGTTTTTGGGCTGTTTTGGCCAGTTTTTGGGAAGACCGTCGGAAGTTCGTCGGAAGCTTGCCGGAAGAAGTCTTGACTTACGAACTTTGTAATAGCTTAGAAAATGTCTTTAAATTCGTAGTTAGTACGTTAATTAGGGTTAGGATTAGGTGTTAATCCTATAACCTAAGTAGGGGCTGAAAACACTGTAGCGGGCTGAAAACACTGTAGGCGGTGGCACCGCCCAGCACCCGAGTGCTGGGCGGTGACACCTCCTGGGCTGGGCGGTGGCACCGCCCAGCACCCGAGCGCTGGGCTGTGGCACCGCTTGGCTGGGCGGTGGCACCGCCAGCGTTGGGAACCCAAAGAGAATTTGAATTTTGGAGCTCAAATTTTGGAGCCCAAATTTGAATCCTCTTGAGGCCTATAAATACCCCTCAAATCTCAGCTGAGATCACAACCTTTTGAGCAGCAAGAGTTTGAGAGAAAGATCTTAGAAAAGTGTTAGCTTGCTTTCTTTTCAATTTGCTAGTGTTCACCTCATCTCTTCTCGAAAATCTGTAAGAGAGTGAACCGCTTGTAAAGAGTTGTAAGAGGGGTATTTACCCTTCCATTTCAAGAGACTTGCTAGTGGAAGGTGGGAGCCTCATCGAAGAGGGGCCTCGCAAGTGGAGTAGGTCATTTGACCGAACCACTCTAAAATCGGCGTGATCCTTGGTTTGCATTTCATTATTGCTATTTACATTATTGCAAACCTTCTTATATGCTTTAGTTCCTCATTACTTTTGCTGTGCATATTTAAGAATACGCTTTCAAGATTAAGCTTGTCAAGTTCCACTCTTATCATACGAAAGATTTTTTAAAAATCGAAGTTTTAATCCGCTGCACTAATTCACCCCCCCCCTCTTAGTGCTGCTCCGATCCTAACATATTATTCCTCAACAAACTCAGGCCACAACAAACATTGCCAACAAGGATATTCTGTCTCAACAAACTCATGCCCCAACAAACCTCTCTAGCCAGACTGCTCCAACAAGTACTATCCAGGAAATTGTGATGCAACAATCTTATCGAGCTTCAACAAACCCTGCCAATCAAGACCACATGATTCAAGGTATTTTAAAGTTTAAAAATCTGCAAGCTGTAGATGAAGTGGATAAATATAGGAATAAAGCCATAAAAGGTAAGGATATTGTGGGAGGAAAATACAAAAACCGAAGGATAAGAAAAAGGATGGTACAATCCATCCAAAGTCGTAGAATGAATACCTTACTATCTTTTACTAATGAAGATAACATCTTTGGAATGTTCATGGACTTAATAAGCCAGAGAAATGTCGGGGAGCTCAACAGAATAATCAAGTCTGCCGATGTGATATTGTTATTCTAGTGGAAACGAAAAAAATTAAACAATTGTGCGTTCAAGCTCAAAAGAATTTAATATGGCCGGACGCAGAACTGTTTACCAATGACTCAAAATGAAACTTTTGGTAGAATATGGGTCTTATGGCATCCTAACTCTATTAATGCTTGGTTTATTTCTGCTCTCGATCAATTCATTCATCTTAAGGTAGAGGAAAAAAGAATGGTCACATCAATTCAATTTCTTTCGGTATATATGCTTCAAACAAGTATGCAAGAAAGAAATACTCTTTGGTTGACCCGACTAATATTGTAAATGGTTGTCTCAATGTACCTTGGATTGTTCTTGGAGACTTTAATACTGTTCGGTACATAAATGAAAAAAGAGGGGGGGTAGACAACTTTCAGAAAGCCAGCTTCAAAGTTTCAATGATTACATTGACACTGCAGCATTGTTTGATATGAAATCTGTGGGTAATTGGCTCTCCTGGAGTAATCAAGGTGCTGCTAACAGAAAAATAATGGCTCAACTTGATAGGTGTTTGATTAATCATGAACGGTTAACAGTTTACCCAGATTCACTTCTTGAGTATGATGCTCCTTTGTTTTCTGACCATTCTTTAATGTATATACACGCAGAAAATGCGACAACAAGAGGCAAGAAACCGTTTAGATTCTTTAACATGTGGAGTACTCATCCTCAATTTCTTGATGTTATCAAATCTACTTGGAATGTTAATGTGCATGGATCCCCCCCTTACATCTTATGTCAAAAGCTCAAAGCCTGTAAAGCAGCACTAAAGGAGTGGAATACAAATACCTTTGGCAATATTAACACCAGAGTTCAATTTTGCAGAAAGGAACTAATGTCATTGCAACATGAGCTGCAACTTCAGCCAAATGATGAAAATATTATCTACAAAGAGGCAGAAGCCAGAAATAACTTCATGCAAGCCTTAAAACAGGAGGAAAGTTTTGCAAAGCAGAAGTCTCGACAGCATTGGCTTACACTAGGGGATTCCAATACAAAATTTTTCTATGCTTCAATTGCTACTCGAAGGGCTGTTAACCGTATCAGCAAATGTAGAGAAAAAGATGATAATCTTATTGAGAATTTAGATGAGGTTAAAGCACACACAGAGCAATTTTTTTATTCCTTACTCAATCAAGATGAGAAACCTAATAACATTCATGTGGAGCCGACTAGAAAATTTGATTCAGAAGCTATTTCAATCCTCAATGCCCCAATTACAGATGACGAAATTGTATGTGTTGTCTTTAAGTCACCAAAGCACAAAAGCCTAGGTCCAGATGGATTTCCAGCTGAATTTTACCAAACTGCTTGGTCTATTATTGGAAATGATGTGATCAAGGCTTGCCAACATTTTTTCTCTTCAGGTCATATTCTTAGAGAGATGAATTGCACTTTTATTTCCTTAATTCCGAAGAATGCCGGGGCTGATTCACTAGAGAACTATCGACCCATATCATTATGCAACTTTATTTACAAGATCATCTCCAAAGTATTGGCAAATGGAATGCAAAAGGTAATACACAAGATCATTAGCCCAAATCAAGCTGCTTTCATTAAATGGAGAAGTATACATCATAACATTTTGCTTGCTAATGACTTGGTCAAAGATTTGCATTCAAAAGCAAGAGGGTCAAAAATCTGTTTTAAAGCTAATTTACGGAAAGCCTTTGATTCAGTTAATAGGAAGTTTATCTATAAGATGCTCCTCGATATGAACTTCCCACAGCAATGGGTTAATTGGATTCAATCTTGCCTGGAAACTCCAAAGTTTTCGATACTCTTTAATGGCTCACCAATTGGTTTTTTTGGGAGCACGAATGGCGTCTGACAAGGTGATCCACTCTCTCCGTATCTTTTTACTATTGCGATGGAAGGACTTAGCTATATGTTGGAACACGCAGTCTTAAATGGCAGCATTAAGGTACCCATTGCTAGTTCTGTTCATATATCACATATAACATTTGCAGATGACTTACTTATCTTTCTTCAAAATGAACCAACTTCAGTAAAGAACCTGGCTACTATTATGAATGACTTCGGTATGGTTTCTGGACTTCAGTTAAATCATGCGAAAAGTAAAGTATATATAAGCCCTTACGTTGAGGATAATGTCTTTATTGCACAAACTTTGGGGGTTAGTGAGGGAAGCTTGCCAGTTCCTTATTTGGGTCTCCCGCTCATATCCACAGGCATTCACAAAACCCACTGTCAGCCTATCTTGCAAAAATAAAGAAAAGAATTTCTTCTTAGAAAAATAGGTTTCTATCAAAAGCAGGACGACTCGAACTCATCCGTTCGGTATTGCACTCCTACTCTATATATTGGTGTAATGCATTTCTTTTGCCTGCTGGACTTCTCTAAGATATTGAACGGTTATTAATGAACTTCTTTTGGAATGGCACAAATGATAAGGCAATGCATATGGTAAATTGGGATAGCATTTGCAAACCGAAAGATGAAGGGGGGCTAAACTTGAGAAATACTTGAGATTGGAATCAAGCATGTCTGGTGCAGCAATTGTGGGATCTTTTGCAAAACAAATGTTCCTTATGGTCACATTGGGTTTCGGCTAGGTATCTTTCAAAAGAATCAATCTGGGAAATTTCAACAAGAACATACCACTCTGCAGCTTGGAAAGGAATTTTAAAGGCAAGGAATTGGCTAATCAAACACATTTCCTATGCAATCTCTTCTGGAACTAGTACTAATTTGTGGTACGATCCTTGGGTGAATGTGAAGAGTATATTTCAATTATATGGTGACAGAATAAGAAAAGATCTTGGGGCTCCCAAAGATTGGAAGGTTTTTGAGTTCATTGCTAACGGTACCTGGTGTCTCCCTAATCCTATTTCTCCCGAAATGTTATCACTTTGGCCGACTATTATAGCTATTCCAATCACGAACAACTCTTCAGATATACTTATTTGGCCTCATGACAATGGCAAATTTAGTGCCACATCCGCATGGAATCAAATTAGGCAAAGAAATAACAAGTGGGTCCCAAGCAGTTGGACATGGGATCGACCGGGATCACAAAGACATTCCTTATGTACATGGCAGGCCCTTCTCAATAAACTACCTACAATAGACAATATGAAAAGAAGAGGTATCTATCATGTTAACCGATGCTCCCTTTGTATGCAACAAGAAGAAACTGTTGACCACCTCTATTTTGCTTGTGATTATACAAAATGGATATGGAAGGAGATTCTCCAGCGATTTGAACTCAATAGACTGCCGCAACCAAACTTGCACCAAGAATTAGGCGACCTCATGCAATGTTTCTCAAGAACAGGGCCTCTCACACAACTGGCAAAGGTTACTTTCAGATGCGCTATTTGGTGGATGTGGAAGGAGAGATGTAACAGAATCTTTGAATGTCAACACACAAACAATGCTCAGCTATTGAAAGAGATTATTAGAGACTCAAGATCTTGTATGGAGCAAGATCTCAAAACGGAGCACTTTACCCAAAGAGAAAAATATATTTTTATCAATTTTAATTTTGCTATTAGCTAAAGATCTTGGGAAGCCAAACAATTTCTATTAGCTAAAGATCTTAGGAGTTATAGTCTACAGCATGTGTAGTCATAACTATCGCATTCGCACTCTATGAGTTACATGGCTTTGTCTATGACTTGTATAGATAAAGCTATTTGTAGAAACTTTACACATAATCAATTTACTTTTACTTACCAAAAAAAAATAAGTTTTTGGGCAGTTCTTGCGTGCCGCGACGAACGACGTGAGCGAAGCAAAACGTCAGCCATCTCAGCACCCTAGAACCCCCTGGGTGGCACAGGGCTAGATGGGGCATTCATATAGCAGGGACGTTGCTTCCTATCGCTTCTCTTGCTGTCCGCCGCTCGCTGCTCGCTCGCTCAGCCAAAAATGGCCAGTTTTGGCCCGTTTTTGGGTTGTTTTGGCCAGATTTTGGACCGTTCTTGCGTGCCACGGTGAACGACGTGAGCGGAGTAAAACGTCAGTCATCTCAGCACCCTGGAACCCCCCGGGTGGTAGAGAGCTGGATGGGGCATTCGTATAGCAGGTACGGTGCTACCTCTCGCTTCGCTTGCTGTCCACCGCTCGCCGCTCCTTCGCTCAGTCAAAATTGGCCTATTTTGGCCCGTTTTTTAGCTGTTTTGGCCAGTTTTTGAGTCGTTCTTGTGTGCCGCAGCGAACGACGTGAGCGGAGCAAAACTTCAGCCATCTCGACATCCTGGAACCCCCCGGGTGGCACAGGGCTGGATGGTGCATTCGTATAGTAGGGACGGTGCAGCTTGTCGCTTCGCTAGCTGTCCTCCACTCGCCGCTCGCTCGCTCAGCCAAAAATGGCCAGTTTTGGCCCGTTTTTGGGCTGTTTTAACCTGTTTTTGGGCCGTTCTTGTGTGCCGTGGCGAACGACGTTAGCGGAGCAAAATGTCAGCCATCTCAGAACCCTGGAAGCCCCCGGGTGGCATAGGGCTGGATGTGGCATTCGTATAGTAGGGACGGTGCCGCCTCTCGCTTCGCTCGCTGTCCGTCGCTCACTGCTCGCTCGCTCTGCCAAAAATTGCCAGTTTTTGGACCGTTTTGGCCAATTTTTGGGCAGTTCTTGTGTGCAGCGGCGAACGACGTGAGCGGAGCAAAACGTCAGCCATCTCAGCACCCTGGACACCCCCGAGTGGCACAGGGCTGGATGGTGCATTCGTATAGAAGGGACGGTGCTGCCTCTCGCTTCGCTCGCTGTCCGCCGCTCGCCGCTCGCTCGCTCAGCAAAAAATGGCCAGTTTGGGCCCGTTTTGGGCAGTTCTTGCATGCCGCGGCGAACGAAGTGAGCGGAGCAAAACGTCAGCCATCTCAGCACTATGGAACTCCCCGGGTGGCACAGGGCTCGATGGGGCATTCGTATAGCAAGGACGGTGCTGCCTCTCGCTTTGGTCGCTGTCCGCCGCTCGCCGCTCGCTCGCTCACCCAAAAATGGCCAGTTTTGGCCCTTTTTGGGCTGCTTTGGCTTGTTTTTGGGTTGTTCTTGTGTGCCGTTGCGAACGACGTGAGCGGAGCAAAACATCAGCCATCTCAGCACCCTGGACACCCCCGAGTGGCACAGGGCTGGATGGTGCATTCGTATAGAAGGGACGGTGCTGCCTCTCGCTTCGCTCATTGTCCGCCGCTCGCCGCTCGCTCGCTCAGCAAAAAATGGCCAGTTTGGGCCCGTTTTGGGGCTCGTTTGGCCAGTTTTTGGGCCGTTCTTGTGTGCCGTGGTGGATGACGTGAGCAGAGGAAAACGTCAGCCATCTCAGCACAGTAGAACCCCCCGGGTGGCACAGGGCTAGATGGGGCATTCGTATAGTAGGGACGGTGCTGCCTCTCGCTTCGCTCGCTGTTCCCCGCTTGCCGCTCGCTCGCTCAACCAAAAATGGCAAGTTTTGGCCCCTTTTTGGGCTGTTTTGGCCAGTTTATCGGTCGTTCTTGTGTGTCGCGGCGAACGACGTGAGCGATGCAAATTGTCAGCCATCTCAGCACCCTGGAAACCCCCGGTTGGAATTGGGCAGGATAGGGCATTCGTATTGCAGGGACGGTGCTGCCTCTCGCTTCGCTCGTTGTCTGCCGCTCGCCGCTTGCTAGCTCAGCCAAAAATGGCCATTTTTGGCCCGTTTTCGAGCTGTTTTTGCCAGTTTTTGGGTCGTTCTTGTGTGCCACGGGGAACGACATGAGCGGATCAAAACGTCAGCAATCTCAGCACCCTGGAACCCCCCGGGTCGCACAAGGCTGGGTGGAGCATTCATATAGCAGGGACGGTGTTGCCTCTCACTTCACTCGCTGTCCTCCACTCGCCGCTCGCTCGCACAGCCAAAAATGGCCTGTTTTGGCCCGTTTTTGGGCTATTTTTGCAAGTTTTTGGGCCGTTCTTGTGTTCCGCGGTAAACGATGTGAGCGGAGGAAAACGTCAGCCATCTCAGCACCCTGGAACCCCCAGGGTAGCACAGGACTGTATGGGGCATTCGTATAGTAGGGACGGTGCTGCCTCTCGCTTCGATCGTTGTCCGTCGCTCGCCACTCGCTCGCTCAGCCAAAAATGGCAAGTTTTGGTCGGTTTTTGGACTGTTTTGGCCAGTTTTTGGGTCGTTATTGTGTGCCGCGGCGAACGACGTGAGCGGAGCAAAACGTAAGCCATCTCAGCACCCTAGAACCCCCCGGGTGGCACAGGGCTAGATGGGGCATTCGTATAGTAGGGACGGTGCAGCATCTCGCTTCGCTCGCTGTCCGCCGCTCGTCGCTCGCTCGCTCAGCCAAAAATGGCCTGTTTTGGCCCGTTTTTGGGTCGTTTTGGCCAGTTTTTGGGCAGTTCTTGCGTGCCGCGGCGAGCGACGTGAGCGGAGCAAAACGTCACCCATCTCAGCATCCTGGAACCCCTCGGGTGGCATAAGGCTGGATAAGGCATTCGTATAGCAGGGACGGTGCTGCCTCTCGCTTCGCTCGCTGTTCGCCGCTCTCTCGCTCAGCCAAAAATGGCAAGTTTTGTGTCACGCTCCCTCAAAAATATCCATAATAATAATAATAATAATAGAAGTGGATAAATATAGAGTTCCCTTCTATTATTTGATCAATTGATTGTCATACTGTAGCGGTGCGGCGACGGTACTGTAGCGGTGCGGCGATACTGTAGCGGCGACCAGATCTAGGGCGACGGTACTATAGCGGCGACCAGATCTTCCTAGGACGATCCGACTCCTGCAGCATTGGCTTTCTCCCACGGGCGAAGGGCGATGATGGTAATCAGAAGCGGTGATCGATCTCCCAAAGGGCGACGCCATCAGAAGGGCGGCGGCCCAGATCTAGGGGCGGCGATGCATAGCGACAACCATATCTCCCTAAGCGAAAGGGCGGCGACACTATAGAGGCGATCAGATCTCCCAAGGACGACGGTACTGAAGCGGCGGCGACGATCTCGTAGCAGCGACCAGATCTTGGGCGATGATCAAGATGGCGGCGACCAGATCTAGGGCGACGACAACAGAAGCGGCGACCAGATCTCAAAAGCGTTGGCTTCTCCCAAAGGGCGATGATATACTGTAGCAGCAACCATAAATCCCTAGGGTGACGGTACCAGAAGCGGCGATCTAATATACTGCAGCGGTGGCTTTTCCCAATAATGTCGTTTCTTTTAGCGGCGACCAGAGGGATCAAACATGGCAGCGATGGCCCCTAGGGATGGCGATGGTGGCGAGAGGGTTGAAACGATGGCAAGGCTCCTACCGCTACCCCAAGTTGCTCTTCCAACATATCCTTCCCAGAGAAACTCCTTCGACCAAGCAAGATCGAAGCGGTCAGGTCGCTCTAGATCGTGGCAGCCTGCTCTCATTTCCAGCAATCCTCGGCCTTGGACTAGCCTCTTCAAGGCTCGGTTGGAAGTCCAGATCTAAGCTTGGAATTCTTTACTCCGAAGTTTCGGTGATAAGAAGATTGCTGTATCACGAGGCTGCTGATTCAGCAGAGCTTATTGAGACATGGTCTATGGCGATTGTTGGCTATGTGGTAGGTCTCAAAACATCTTATTTCCCACTATCCTCATTTATCAAAACTCGATGGGGAATATCGTCATTTGATCTTCATATCTTTGGAGAATGGATTCTTTGTTTGCAAGCTATACTCAAGAAGAAGATTTGCAGCGAATCCTCGAAGGATTCTGGACTATCCATGGTCATCCAATGATTCTAATGATGTTGGTCTCCCGATATCCGTTTGGAGTTAGATAGCCTACAGTCTATTCCATTATGGGTATCCTTTCAAGGACTGCCTCTACATCTTTGAGTCGACGTTTTATTGCAAAGTTATGCAGCACTGGGGGACGACCACTCTACATCGACAAAAGCAACGGTGATTTCGGACGAGATTAGCATTTGCACGAGCATGTGTGCTGGTTTCTTCCCGATGAAGATCTTCCTAATGAGGTTTTCTATCGTGATCTTGACGGGAACACTTTCGGAAGGTACATGTCTCATATTCACGGAAGCCACAACGATGTCGGCGTTGCTTATCTTTTGGTCATGCAAATGGAGCTTGTCGGCAAACCCCAAATCCAACCACAAAGGTCTATCGACCCGTCAAAGCGCCTCGACAACAAAGTGATTCTTCTCTAATGGCAGTAGCACCGATGGTGGCGAAAACTATTGAGCATTCCGACTCGCAAGGAAAGCACCGCGGACAGAAGGACAATTCCAAAACTTTATCTCTACCTATAATGTCAGAGCCTTCCACAACAGAGGTTTCCCATGGTACTAGTGAATAGGAGAAACATAAGTCAGGAACTTCATCTCTTCCTGCTAGTCATAGGTGCCCAACAAGCCAATCACGTGAGTGATGGCACGTGTGACTTGATGCAGAATCCTTTTGCTTATTATATTTTGGCGTATATCACTTTATAACTATTGCATAAATGCATATATATATATATTGTGATGTCCTTGGATTTGTGCAATGAGAATCAGATCGTGATGAGATCACGATAATGAGATCGATTCACCTTTAAACACATATCCTAAATAATCCCGGTCATAGGTTACTCGAGAGGGACATCGTGATAACCAGACAGACTGGTGTGCTGTATACCCGTCCATATGATGGATGCAGCTGGTCTCATAGCTGTTCGTGTAGGGACACTAGGGATATAGTACAGGTGCTCATTGGAGAATGAGTTCACTGATTGATCCGCTTACGGAATGCTAGATGGTTGATGATGCCTTATTGTTAGACAACGATTCCGTAGTCCTAGTGGTGTATCTGGTCCTTAGACTTGAGACACCAAGGATGTCCTGTATGAGGGCTCCACTCTTTGATACCAGACTTATAGGTTTGGCTGTCCCAAATCTAGTACAGCTAGTCATTGGGAGTGGTAGTCGACCTTACGAGGGCTATTGAGTGTCGATAGAGGATCATCCACTCTCGGCGTCATGAGAGGAATATCCCATGTGTTCTTGCTCAGACAAATCCCTGGCCAGGGTCATTCGGGTTGGAGAGAAAGAGTTCTCCGGGAGAATCCGATTAGAGCGAGACTCGAGTAGAAACCCGTATGGGTCCGACAACACCATGCTCGATATACGGTCTCGGGATATTAGATGGATGAGGGACTATAGGTACATGGTAATCGAGGATAGACAGGTCCAATGGATTGGATTCCCCAGATCGTCGGGGACTACGGGCGTAGTGGCCTAAAACGTCCGTAGTGGTCGATGAATCGAAAGTGAATTATTACAGAGATAATAATTCACCGAAGTTAGAAGGAGTTTCGACAGGTATGACTCACGGCCCATTTCGATATTGGGCCTAGAGGTTCACACACACATATGGTAGGCATTGCGATGAGTAGAGGTTGGATATGAGATATCCGACGGAGCCCTTGTCTTATTGGATGCAGATCCAATACCCACTAGGGAAGGACCCATTAGGGTTTGACATGGGATCTCTATAAATAGGAGAGGGATTCATGACCTCATAGGCTAGAGTCTTTGCTTGCCTTTCCTATTCTCCTCTCCCTCTCCACCTCAGAGGCCTGGAGTTTTGAGGAGGGTCGTCGCAACCCTGCTGTGTGGATCACCGCTAGAGAGGAGGACGCTTGACCTCCTTCACCCTCTCCTAAGGATCTGCAAGGGAAACAGGGATATACGATCTCCCTAGGTAACACAATCTCTATACGCAGTTTTGTGTTTTTATGGATTTTTTACGCACCAATCATCGCATCATACGACGAACATCTTTTTTGGGAATCGGGATTTTTGTTTTCTTGTTCTTCCGCCGCGATATGATGTCGCCCCCTTGATTTCCCAACAGTGGTATCGAGCCGGGTTGTTCGTCGCGAATGATTGGTTTTGAACTGCGTGTGTTGTGTTTAGGAAGAATATTGACGTCAAAATCGTTGACGCAAAAAAAAAAGCGAGGAAGGGCAGCAACAGTTGCTGCCCACGATCTCGTCGTGCAGCGCGCAGCGCAGCCGAATGGCAGCGCAAGCGCCTGTGCCTGCAGCAGCCGGTCGGCGGTCCGCTGCGAGAAGTTTCTCGCCGGTCGGCCGGCAGACCACCCACGAGGCGGCCGCAGATGTCGCCGCAAGGAAGCGGAACCCGCCGCCGCTGGGACAGCGATGCCTGCCGCCCGAAGGGAGCGGCGCCCGCCGCCCATAGAGGGCAGCGACGCTTACCGCCAGCTGCTCCCGCGGGCGAAAACCCCACATCGGGCGACCGCTGGCGGGGCAAAGACCGCCCATGAGGCGCGGCGACGCCCAGGGGCGCTTAACCTGCAGGGGGCAGCACCGCCTGCTGGCGTTGCCCCGTCGGCAGAACTGCCAGCTGAGGCGGCGACGCCATGGGCGCCCACTGCTGGCGGCAATAGCCCGCACGGGCCGCGCCAAATAGGGGCGGGCGGGCCCTCCCCGCCACAGAGCGCCGCCCGGCCAGGTGGGGTGGCGGCGGCGGCGGCAGCAGCGAAAGGGCATTAGGGTTTTTGGGAAAAAGACAATTTTGCCCCTCGGAATTTGAGAAATTCCAGTTTCTATCTTTTGTCAAAATTACGAAAATACCCTTAGGAGTTGAGAAATTCCCTACATGTCCCTGATTTCAGAAAAATATTAATTAATTAAAAGGTTTAGTTTATTATTATTTTTTATTATTATCTAGTAGTCCTACATGATGATGATTATTTATACATGTGATGTATGATGTGTGGACGGATGATCATGGACCGTGTGATGTGTGTACTTGTGATTATTATTATTGAGGTCTGCGAACCTCCATTATATTTCTCGTTTATTGTCGGGCCTGCGTACCTATGATTAAGTTGTAATCACATGAGGAGGCGCAGTGGGAGCGTGGATGCGATAGCGGGACCCACGAGACAGACGATCGTGATGCATGGAGATGCATCAAGATGTCGACGAAACCGACGAGGACAAGATGGACGATCACAAGGGCATGGAGATGCACCGTTGCACACATAGATCTTGATGTGAGTGATTAGGCCTACTGGCTCGGGCCTAATCATATTAGGTTGTGGTCCATGATCATCTGATGTGATTGCTTATACATATACTAGATATGTATATATATTTGCATGCGATGTAGATATATATTAAATATGTATATGTGTGACATGTCATATTAGGAGACCAAATTATAGAAACATCTCTCGATAATATTAAGTCGGTAAACGTGAGGCAATTAGATTGACCCACGTGGCCTTCCATCGTTATGAGTAGGAACCGATTCCCGGTGTAGGTTTAGTTGGTCGAGTCCCTCGAGACTCACCTATATCGCGATTCGCTATCTTGCTTACGACATAGAGATGTCACCGGTGACCTGAGGACATGGTATGCTTGGTCGAGTCCCTCGAGGGTATATCATCAAATCAGACTTATCTTGTAACGAAGGTGTTGACTTAACCGAGCATCATGGTTGGTCGAGTCCCTCGAGGCCATGGTGATTCGGAGGCCGAACAGGACGGGAATCACAATGAGTTGTGATCAGTAAGAGTTGCCTACCTTTTAGGCTTAGTGTGATTGGTCGAGTCCCTCGAGGTTACTCTAAGACGCTGATTGGATCCTGATCCCCACTAGAAGTGTGCTGGAGACTTCCGTTTCACGTGCTGAGGGTGTCGCGTGACTCGTTAGTAAAATAGTGGGAGCATATTAAGATAGAAGTCCATATCTTGATAGTTTATTTCTTGCAAAATCTGCATGTTATTCATTTCTGCTACATCTTTATTTTTAGAAAATATCGCTTTCAAATCCCTTACGTGGCATACTTGATGTCAACCGCCTTACTGGTCTAAATTATATGGATTGGCTCCGTAACTTGAGAATTGTTCTCACAGCGGAGAAAATCGTGTACGTCTTTGATACAGTGATGCCTACGCCCGAAGAAGGGGCAAGCGAGGATGAGATCGCTCGCTACGTGAAGTACATTGATGACTCCACTCTTGCTTAGTGCTATATGTTGGGCTCTATGACTCCAGAGTTACAGAGACAACATGAAAAGATGGATGCCAGATCCATTCTCCTACATGTCCGCAAATTGTTTGAGGAACAGGGAAGGACTCAACGATATGAGATATCCAAGAGCCTTTTCCGCGCTAGGATGACTGAGGGGACACCGATTCAGAACCATGTCCTAAAGATGATTGAGTGGATAGAGAAACTCACAGGTCTAGGAATGATCCTAGAGGATAACTTGTGTGTGGACATTGTGCTTCAGTCCCTACCAGATTCCTTTTCACAGTTCATAATGAATTTTAATATGAACAAGCTTGAGGTGACTCTCTCAGAGCTCCTCAATATGTTGAGGGAGGTAGAGAGTACTATTAAGAAAGAGAAGCCAGTTCTCTACACTGGTGAGACCAGAAAGAAAAGGAAAGCAGAAAGGTCCCTTAAGAAGGGAAAGGGCAAGGGCAAACAAGGTAAAGCAAAGGTTGCTAAGAAAGACCCAGCAAAGGACAAAGGCCAGTGCTTCCACTATCGTAAAGATGGGCATTGGAAGAGAAACTGCAAAGAGTACCTTGCAGAAAGGGTGAAACAAAAGCTTGATGAAGCTTCAGGTACATTCATGATCAGTCTCCATTTGTCAGACTCTTATGATAACACATGGGTATTGGATACTGGTAGTGCTTATCATATATGCAATTCGTTGTAGGTTCTGGCAAGGCCTAGGAGACTACAGAGAGGCGAGATGGACCTCAAGATGGGTAATGGAGCAAAAGTTGCTGTATTAGCTGTTGGCGAGGTCGCCCTACATCTGCCTAGTGGAGCTTTTATTGCATTAGATGCATGTTATTTTGTTCCTTCTATTATCAAAAGCATTATCTCCATTTCAGGTTTAACAGTTAGTGGATATAAATTTGTTTTTGAGAACAATGGTTGTTCGATATTATTAGATGATAAGATCATCACGAAAGGAACATTGCATAATGGTTTATTTATGTTAGACATCACTCCACATATCATGAATGTAAATGTGTCCAAAAGGAAACGAGATGAGTTGAACAGTGCATACCTGTAGCATTGTAGGCTAGGTCACATCCATGAAAGAAGGATTCAAAAGTTGCTAAATGATGGATATCTAGATCCATTCGACTATGTGTCATATGCGACTTGTGAGCCTTGCATTCATGGAAAACTGACCAAATCTCCATTTAGTAGAACTGGAGAGAGAGCCAATGAGTTGTTGGAACTCATACATAGTGATGTATGTGAACCCATGTCAACTCATGCCATTGGAGGTTACTCTTACTTCATTACATTTACTGATGATTTCTCAAGGTATGGATATATGTACTTAATGAAGTACAAGTCCCAGGCCTTTGAGAAATTCAGAGAGTATAAGAATAAGGTGGAGAACCAGGTGGAAAGAGTATCAAAACTCTTCGATCAGATCGAGGAGGTGAATACTTAAGTCTGAGAGTTTACTGGGTTCCTCAAGGACCATGGGATATTATCCCAATGGACACCTCCTTATACACCTGAGCTCAATGGTGTCTCCGAAAGGAGAAATCGTACATTATTAGATATGGTACGGTCCATGATGAGTTTCATTGACCTACCCATCTCATTCAGGGGATATGCCATAGAAACCAAGACTTACCTTACGAACGAGTTCCAACTAAGTCGGTAGTGTCTACACCATATGAGATATGGAAAGGGAAGAAGCCTGATCTTAAGGTTGTTAAGATCTGGGGCTGCCCTGCCCATGTTAGAAGACACAACCCCGATAAGTTAGAATCAAGGACAGAGCGATGCAAATTTATGGGATACCCCAAGGAAAATTGTGGGTATTATTTCTATCATCTCGAGGACCAAAAGGTCTTTGTAGCTAAGAGAGCAGTGTTCCTTGAGAAGGAACACATTCTTGACGGAGACAGTGGGAGAATGATAGAATTGAGCGAGGTTGGAGAACCAAGCTCAAGCACCACTCTACAGCCCGAGTCTGTTCAGGTACCTAATACACAAGTATCAACTTTAACGTAGGTCGATAGAGTATCCCATCCTCCTGAGAGATATGTGGGACATATTAGAGCAGAGGATGTAGAGGATATTGATCCTCAGACCTACGAGGAGGCTATTATGAGTATAGACTCAAAGGGAAGTGGAAAGAAGCCATGAATTCGAGATGGATTCTATGTACTCCAATAAGGTTTGGAACCTAGTTGATGCTTAGAAGGTATTGTACCCATCGGTTTGCAAGTGGATCTTTAAGAAAAAAAGATGGGAGTAGATGGAAAGGTAGAGACCTATAAAGCAAGGCTAGTGGCTAAGGGGTATCGTCAAAGGCAAGGTGTTGACTCTGACTAAACTTTCTCACCAGTAGCAATGTAAAAAAATCCATCAGAATTCTATTGGCTATTGCAGACACACTATGATTATGAGATCCGAGATGGATGTGAAAACCGCATTCCTCAACGGAACCTCGAGGAGGAGGTGTATATGATACAACCCGAGGGATTCGTGTCCAAGAACTGCCCAGATAAGGTGTGTAGGTTGCTTAGATCCATTTATGGACTAAAAAGCAAGCTTCGAAGTTGGAACATAAGATTTGATGAGGCAATCAGATCTTATGACTTCATTAAGAACGAAGATGAGCCTTGTGTATACAGAAAGGTAAGTGGGGGAGCTATCACCTTTTTTGGTGTTATATGTGGATGACATCCTCATCATTGGGAATGACATAGGAATGCTATCCACATGAAAGGCTTGGTTATCTAGACACTTCTCCATGAAGGACTTGGGGAAGCATCTTATATCTTGGGGATTAGAATCTATAGAGATAGATCCAAGAGGATGCTTGGCTTGTCCCCAGTCGGTACATAGAAACTATTGTCAAAAGCTTTGGCATGGAAAATTCCAAGAGAGGTCTCATACCGATGAGACATGGGATATCGCTTTCTCTGAATATGTCCCCAAAGATTCCAAAAGAAAGGAACATGGAACATGGATATGATACCTTATGCCTCAAAGAATGGAGTCTATCATGTATGCCATGCTATGTACTAGGCACGATATAGCGTATGCTTTGAGTGTCAATGAGGTATCAAAGGATCCGGGCTTGGAGCTTTGGAAAGTAGTAAAGTGTAT
This sequence comes from Musa schizocarpa, assembly GCA_900464855.2. Lineage (NCBI taxonomy): Eukaryota > Viridiplantae > Streptophyta > Magnoliopsida > Zingiberales > Musaceae > Musa > Musa schizocarpa. The sequence continues at coordinate 32,253,688 of LS990922.1, read as the reverse complement.
CCTTAAGTACTTGAGAAGGACTAAGGATCTTTTACTAGTATATGGAGGTAATAGCCTTAAGGTTGAAGGCTACACGACTCAAGTTTTCAGTCGATGTCGATGATAGCAAGTCGAATTCAGGGTATGTGTACACCTTGAATGGAGGAGCAGTGTGCTGGAAGAGTTCCAAGCAAGATATCACTGCTGACTCGACCACATAGGTGGAGTACATTGCTGCATCAGATGCAGCAAAAGAGGGAGTCTGGGTGAAGAAGTTCATCACAGATTTGGGAGTCGATACAGATAGCGACAAGTCGACTTCCTTATATTGTGACAACTATGGGGTGATTACTCAAATAAGGGAACCCGGGTCTCATCAGAAGTGTTCTGAGGAGGTTCTAGCTTATAAGAGAGATCGTAACCCGAGGAGATGTAGCAGTGGAAAGAGTTCCATCCGAAGATAATATTGCAGATCCACTGACAAAGCCGTTGTCTCATTTTGTCTTTGAGCGTCATAGGGGTCTGATGGGGATCAGACACATATGTGATTGGCTTTAGGTCAAGTGGGAGATTGCTAGTCATAGGTGCCCAACAAGCCAATCACGTGAGTGATGGCACTTGTGACTTGATGCAGAATCCTTTTGCTTATTATATTTTGTCGTATATCACTTTATAACTATTGCATAAATGCATATATATATATATATTGTGATGTCCTTGGATTTGTGCAATGAGAATCGGATCGTGATGAGATCACGATAATGAGATCGATTCACCTTTAAACACATATCCTAAATAATCCCGGTCATAGGTTACTCGAGAGGGACATCGTGATAACCGGATAGACTGGTGTGCTGTATACCCGTCCATATGATGGATGCATCTGGTCTCATAGCTGCTCGTGTAGGGACACTAGGGATATAGTACAGGTGCTCATTGGAGAATGAGTTCACTAATTGATCTGCTTACGGAATGCTGGATGGTTGATGATGCCTTATTGTCAGACAACGATTCCGTAGTCCTAGTGGTGTATCTGGTCCTTAGACTTGAGACACCAAGGATGTCCTGTATGAGTGCTCCACTCTTTGATACCAGACTTATAGGTTTGGCTGTCCCAAATCTAGTACAGCTGGTCATTGGGAGTGGTGGTCGACCTTACGAGGGCTATTGAGTGTCGATAGAGGATCATCCACTCTCGGCGTCATGAGAGGAATATCCCATGTGTTCTTGCTCAGACAAATCCCTGGCCAGGGTCATTCGGGTTGAGAGAGAAAGAGTTCTCCGGGAGAATCCGATTAGATCGAGACTCGAGTAGAAACCGTATGGGTCCGACAACACCATGCTCGATATACGTCTCTCGGGATATTAGATGGATGAGGGACTATAGGTACATGGTAGCGAGGATAGACAGGTCCAATGGATTGGATTCCCCTGTATATCGTCGGGGACTACAGTAGTGGCCTAGTACGTCCAGTAGTCGATGAATCAGTGAATTATTACAGAGATAATAATTCACCGAGTTAGAAGGAGTTTCGGACAGGTATGACTCACGGCCAGCTCGATATTGGGCCTAGAGGGTCACACACATATGGTAGGCATTGCGATGAGTAGAGGTTCGGATATGAGATATCCGACGGAGCCCTTGTCTTATTGGATGCAGATCCAATACCCACTAGGGAAGGACCCATTAGGGTTTGACATGGGATCTCTATAAATAGGAGGGATTCACAGCCTCATAGGCTAGAGTCTTTGCTTGCCCTTCATATTCTCCTCTCCCTCTCCACCTCAGAGGCCTGGAGTTTTGAGGAGGGTCGTCGCAACCCTGCTGTGTGGATCACCGCTAGAGAGGAGGACGCTTGACCTCCTTCACCCTCTCCTAAGGATCTGCAAGGAAACAGGGATATACGATCTCCCTAGGTAACACAATCTCTATACGCAGTTTTGTGTTTTGCGGATTTTTACGCACCAATCTTCGCACGACGACAAACATCTTTTTGGGAATCGGGGATTTTTGTTTTCTTGTTCTTCCGCTGCACATATGATGTCGCCCCCCTTGATTTCCCAACACTTCCAATATCATCGGATCCATCCACACTAGCTCAACGAACTCAGGTCCAAGCAAATCTCGCTAGCAAGGATATTATGTTGAATCTCGTATTTTGATGATGAAACCACTTGATATGTGTTTATAATTTAAACTGCATTTTGAGTGATGCAGGTCTACTCGATCAGGATTAGATAATTAACGCAGGAGGAATTGACGTTGCGTCGGAGGAGATCACGTCAGGATATTGGACGACAGAAGGCTTCGGACATCGGGCATCGGGCTAAGGAGAGCGGAATTGCGCGAAGGATATCGGGGTTGCGGAGGTCAACTGCCGATTGGGCAACAAGCCGCAAGAGAGGACGATGCGCTGAAGAATTGGACGAAGCGCCAACCAATGACGTGCCGGGCAACGGAATGTCGATTCGCGTTGTAATAATTGTCTAGATCGGAGTAGAGTTTTAGTTTGTGTGTGCAGGAGTAACTATGATAATGATGAAGACATAAAGCGAAACAAAGTGTTAGAGTCAAGCGCAAAGGATTTGTTGCGAGTTCGAGAGTTCGACGGAAGTCCGAAGGTTTGCCGGGAATGCTGCCGGAACTAGCCGAGAATGAGTAGGGAGCTTGCCGAAGGGTTTTTCGGAAGCTCGCCAGAAGGTTCGTTGGAAGTTTGTGGAGCTCGCCGAGAAAGATCGGAGCTTGCCGAAGAAGCTCATTGGAACTCGCCAAGATCAAATCGTGAAGTCTAAGAGCTTGCCGGGAGTCCGCAGAATGGTTTCCGAGAGTTTATCGGAAGACCGTCGGAAGTTCGTCGGAAGCTTGCCGGAAGAAGTCTTGACTTACGAACTTTGTAATAGCTTAGAAAATGTCTTTAAATTCGTAGTTAGCACGTTAATTAGGGTTAGGATTAGGTGTTAATCCTATAACCTAAGTAGGGGCTGAAAACACTGTAGCGGGCTGAAAACACTGTAGGCGGTGGCACCGCCTGGGCTGAGCGGTGGCACCGCCCAGCACCCGAGTGCTGGGCGGTGACACCTCCTGGGCTGGGCGGTGGCACCGCCCAGCACCCGAGCGCTGGGCGGTGGCACCGCTTGGTTGGGCGGTGGCACCGCCAGCATCGGGAACCCAAAGAGAATTTGAATTTTGGAGCTCAAATTTTGGAGCCCAAATTTGAATCCTCTTGAGGCCTATAAATACCCCTCAAATCTCAGCTGAGATCACAACCTTTTGAGCAGCAAGAGTTTGAGAGAAAGATCTTAGAAAAGTGTTAGCTTGCTTTCTTTTCAATTTGCTAGTGTTCACCTCATCTCTTCTCGAAAATCTGTAAGAGAGTGAAACCGCTTGTAAAGAGTTGTAAGAGGGGTATTTACCCTTCCATTTCAAGAGACTTGCTAGTGGAAGGTGGGAGCCTCATCGAAGAGGGGCCTCGCAAGTGGAGTAGGTCATTTGACCGAACCACTCTAAAATCGGCGTGATCCTTGGTTTGCATTTCATTATTGCTATTTACATTATTGCAAACCTTCTTATATGCTTTAGTTCCTCATTACTTTTGTTGTGCATATTTAAGAATACGCTTTCAAGATTAAGCTTGTCAAGTTCCGCTCTTATCATACGAAAGATTTTTTAAAAACCGAAGTTTTAATCCGCTGCACTAATTCACCCCCCCCTCTTAGTGCTGCTCCGATCCTAACATATTATTCCTCAACAAACTCAGGCCACAACAAACATTGCCAACAAGGATATTCTGTCTCAACAAACTCATGCCCCAACAAACCTCTCTAGCCAAACTGCTCCAACAAGTACTATCCAGGATATTGTGATGCAACAATCTTATCGAGCTTCAACAAACCCTGCCAATCAAGACCACATGATTCAAGGTATTTTAAAGTTTAAAAATCTGCAAGCTGTAGATGAAGTGGATAAATATAGGAATAAAGCCATAAAAGGTAAGGATATTGTGCGGGAGGAAAATACAAAACCGAAGGATAAGAAAAAGGATGGTACAATCCATCCAAAGTCGTAGAATGAATACCTTACTATCTTTTACTAATGAAGATAACATGCTGGAATGTTCGCGGACTTAATAAGCCAGAGAAATGTCGGGAGCTCAACAGAATAATCAAGTCTGCCGCATGTGATATTGTTATTCTAGTGGAAACGAAAATTAAACAATCGCGCGTTCAAGCTCAAAAGAATTTAATATGGCCGGACGCAGAACTGTTTACCAATGACTCAAATGAAACTTTTGGTAGAATATGGGTCTTATGGCATCCTAACTCTATTAATGCTTGGTTTATTTTCTGCTCTTGATCAATTCATTCATCTTAAGGTCGAGGAGGAAAAAAGAATGGCTGTCAATTCAATTTCCTTTGGTATATATGCTTCAAACAAGATGCAAGAAAGAAATACTCTTTGGTCTGACCTGACTAATATTGTAAATGGCTGTTTCAATGTACCTTGGATTGTTCTTGGAGACTTTAATACTATTCGGTACATAAATGAAAAAGAGGGGGGTAGACAACTTTCAGAAAGCCAGCTTCAAAGTTTCAATGATTACATTGACACTGCAGCATTGTTTGATATGAAATCTGTGGGTAATTGGCTCTCCTGGAGTAATTAAGGTGCTGCTAACAGAAAAATAATGGCTCGACTTGATAGGTATTTGATTAATCATGAATGGTTAACAGTTTACCCAGATTCACTTCTTGAGTATGGTGCTCCTTTGTTTTCTGACCATTCTTTAATGTATATACACGCAGAAAAAGCGACACCAAGAGGCAAGAAACCGTTTAGATTCTTTAACATGTGGAGTACTCATCCTCAATTTCTTGATGTTATCAGATCTGCTTGGAATGTTAATGTGCATGGATCCCCCCCTTACATCTTATGTCAAAAGCTCAAAGCCTGTAATGCAGCACTAAAGGAGTAGAATACAAATACCTTTGGCAATATTAACACCAGAGTTCAATTTTGCAGAAAGGAACTAATGTCATTGCAACATGAGCTGCAACTTCAGCCAAATGATGAAAATATTATCTACAAAGAGGCAGAAGCCAGAAATAACTTCATGCAAGCCTTAAAATAGGACGAAAGTTTTGCAAAGCAGAAGTCTCGACTGCAGTGGCTTACACTAGGGGATTCCAATACAAAATTTTTCTATGCTTCAATTGCTACTCGAAGGGCTGTTAACCGTATCAGCAAATGTAGAGACAAAGATGATAATCTTATTGAGAATTTAGATGAGGTTAAAGCACACACAGAGCAATTTTTTTATTCCTTACTCAATCAAGATGAAAAACCTAATAACTTTCATGTGGAGCCAACTAGAAAATTTGATTCAGAAGCTATTTCAATCCTCAATGCCCCAATTACAGATGACGAAATTGTATGTGTTGTCTTTAAGTCACCAAAGCACAAAAGCCCAGGTCCAGATGGATTTCCAGCTGAATTTTACCAAACTGTTTGGTCTATTATTGGAAATGATGTGATCAAGGCTTGCCAACATTTTTTCTCTTCAGGTCATATTCTTAGAGAGATGAATTGCACTTTTATTTCCTTAATTCCGAAGAATGCAAGGGCTGATTCACTAGAGAACTATCGACCCATATCATTATGCAACTTTATTTACAAGATCATCTCCAAAGTATTGGCAAATAGAATGCAAAAGGTAATACACAAGATCATTAGCCCAAATCAAGCTGCTTTCATTAAAGGGAGAAGTATACATCATAACATTTTGCTTGCTAATGACTTGGTCAAAGATTTGCATTCAAAAGCAAGAGGGTCAAAAATTTGTTTTAAAGCTGATTTACGGAAAGCCTTTGATTCAGTTAATAGGAAGTTTATCTATAAGATGCTCCTCGATATGAACTTTCCACAGCAATGGGTTAATTGGATTCAATCTTGCTTGGAAACTCTAAAGTTTTTGATACTCTTTAATGGCTCACCAATTGGTTTTTTTGGGAGCATGAATGGCATCCGACAAGGTGATCCACTCTCTCCGTATCTTTTTACTATTGTGATGGAAGGACTTAGCTGTATGTTGGAACACGCAGTCTTAAATGGCAGCATTAAGGTACCCATTGCTGGTTCTGTTCATATATCACATATAACATTTGCAGATGACTTACTTATCTTTCTTCAAAATGAACCAACTTCAGTAAAGAACCTGACTACTATTATGAATGACTTCGGTATGGTTTATGGACTTCAGTTAAATCATGCGAAAAGTAAAGTATATATGAGCCCTTACGTTGAGGATAATGTCTTTATTGCACAAACTTTGGGGTTAGTGAGGGAAGCTTGCCAGTTCCTTATTTGGGTCTCCGCTCATATCCACAGGCATTCACAAAACCCCTTTGTCGACCTATCTGCAAAAAAAAAAAAATAAAGAATAGAATTTCTTCTTGGAAAAATAGGTTTCTATCAAAAGGGATGACTCGAACTCATCCGTTCGGATTGCACTCCTACTCTATATATTGGTGTAATGCATTTCTTCCTTCTTTGGACTTCTCCAAGATATTGAACGGTTATTAATGAACTTCTTCTGGAATGGCACAAATGATAAGGCAATGCATATGGTAAATTGGGATAGCATTTACAAACCGAAAGATGAAGGGGGGCTAAACTTGAGAAATACTAGAGATTGGAATCAAGCATGTCTGGTGCAGCAATTGTGGGATCTTTTGCAAAACAAATGTTCCTTATGGTCACATTGGGTTTCTGTTAGGTATCTTTCAAAAGAATCAATCTGGGAAATTTCATCAAGAACATACCACTCTGCAGCTAGGAAAGGAATTTTAAAGGTAAGCTAATCAAACACATTTCTTATGCAATCTCCTCTGGAACTAGTACTAATATGTGGTACGATCCTTGGGTGAATGGGAAGAGTATATTTCAATTATATGGTGACAGAATACGAAAAGATCTTGGGACTCCCAAAGATTGGAAGGTTTCTGAGTTCATTGCTAACGGTACCTGGTGTCTCCCTAATCCTATTTCTCCCGAAATGTTATCACTTTGGCCGACTATTATAGCTATTCCAATCACGAACAACTCTTCAGATATACTTATTTGGCCTCATGACAATGGCAAATTTAGTGCCGCATCCGCATGGAATCAAATTAGGCAAAGAAATAACAAGTGGGTCCCAAGCAGTTGGACATGGGATCGACCGGGATCACAAAGACATTCCTTATGTACGTGGCAGGCCCTTCTCAATAAACTACCTATAATAGACAATATGAAAAGAAGAGGTATCTATCATGTTAACCGATGCTACCTTTGTATGCAACAAGAAGAAACTGTTAACCACCTCTATTTTGCTTGTGATTATACAAAATGGATATGGAAGGAGATTCTCCAGCGATTTGAACTCAATAGACCCAAGCAACCAAACTTGCACCAAGAACTAGGCGACCTCATGCAATGTTTCTCAAGAAAAGGGCCTCTCACACAACTGGCAAAGGTTACTTTCAGATGCGCTATTTGGTGGATGTGGAAGGAGAGATGTAACAGAATCTTTGAATGTCAACACACAAACAATGCTCAGCTATTGAAAGAGATTATTAGAGACTCAAGATCCTGTATGGAGCAAGATCTCAAAACGGAGCACTTTACCCAAAGAGAAAATATATTTTTATCAATTTTAATTTTGCTATTAGCTAAAGATCTTGGGAAGCCAAACATTTTCTATTAGCTAAAGATCTTAGGAGTTATAGTCTACAGCATGTGTAGTCATAACTATCGCATTCGCACTCTATGAGTTACATGGCTTTATCGTATAAAGCTATTTGTAGAAACTTTACACATAATCAATTTACTTTTACTTACCAAAAAAAAAAATATATCCATAATATTTAAAACTCAAGAAAACAAATCAATCCAGGATCCAAACACACATTTGAGGTCACTAAGAAAACATACAGAACAAAATTTCACCTCTATAGTCTACAATTTATAAACCCTCTGCAGTTCATAAACATACCACGCATCACTCGAAATTTCATACGATCTGAACTCCTCTCATCAAAATAATAACCCCAGTATAAATTCACAAGTGGGGAAATCTAAGCAGTCACCAAACCAACGTTTACCATAAGTAATGTTATTACACAAATTTAACTTAACTTTCCAAAATCCTAAACATGAGAGATCCTTTAACATACACAAAATCCACAAGTTTGGATTCATCGTCAACATTTGATTAGATACAGAGTGGCTCACACAACAAGTACATATATGCTAATAAAGATCTGCCCAAAATCTTCTAACTTTCTATTGCCTCGGCCCGATCTTAACATTTAAGCAAGCGATACGCTATCCTGAAAAATTTATACAACAAAGGGGTGAGCATAAAGAGCTCAGCAAGTGACTAACATATCCATGTCAAAAGAGGACAATTTCCAAAGAGATAAAGTTTCAAAATGCAAGGCAGAACATACGAATTCATAGACGTAATATCATTAGGTGCAGAATCACAATTGACATTTCAATCATACATAATTGGTTCATAACAGAAGGGGCATAGAGTAATTGGAGCATATCAATGACAAATGAAACAGAATCAGAGCTTATCAATGGCATATGGAATGTCTCGGAGCATATCAATGGCGTATGGAACATTTCGAAGCATATCAACAATAAATGAACTAGTTCAAAGCATATCAATAACAAATACCGAACATAAGCTCAAACGTCGTCTTTTTTTTTTTTTGTAAGTAAAAGTAAATTGATTATGTGTAAAGTTTCTACAAATAGCTGTATCTATACAAGTCATAGACAAAGTCATGTAACTCATAGAGTGCGAATGCGATAGTTATGACTACACATGTTGTAGACTATAACTCCTAATTATAATCAAAATAGAAAATGTTTATCCATATATATCAAAATTTGGCATCATTCCCAAGATCTTTAGCTAATAGCAAAATTAAAATTGATAAAAATATATTTTTCTCTTTGGGTAAAGTGCTCCGTTTTGAGATCTTGCTCCATACAGGATCTTGAGTCTCTAATAATCTCTTTCAATAGCTGAGAATTGTTTGTGTGTTGACATTTAAAGATTCTGTTACATCTCCCCTTCCACATCCACCAAATAGCGCATCTGAAAGTAACCTTTGCCAGTTGTGTGAGAGGCCCTTTTCTTGAGAAACATTGCTTGAGTTCGCCTAGTTCTTGGTGCAAGTTTGGTTGTGGCAGTCTATTGAGTTCAAATCGCTGGAGAATCTCCTTCCATATCCATTTTGTATAATCACAAGCAAAATAAAGGTGGTCAACAGTTTCTTCTTGTTGCATACAAAGGGAGCATCGGTTAACATGATAGATACCTCTTCTTTTTATATTGTCTATTGTAGGTAGTTTATTGAGAAGGGCCTGCCATGTACATAAGGAATGTCTTTGTGATCCCGGTCGATCCCATGTCCAACTGCTTGGGACCCACTTGTTATTTCTTTGCCTAATTTGATTCCATGCAGATGTGGCACTAAATTTGCCATTGTCATGAGGCCAAATAAGTTTATCTGAAGAGTTGTTCGTGATTGGAATAACTATAATAGTCGGCCAAAGTGATAACATTTGGGGAGAAATAGGATTAGGGAGACACAGTGTACAGATTAGCAATGAACTTAAACCTTCCAATCTTTGGGAGCCCCAGATCTTTTAAGATTCTGTCACCGTGATAATTGAGATATACTCTTCCCATTCACCCAAGGATTGTACCACATATTAGTACTAGTTCCAGAAGAGATTGCATAGGAAATGTGTTTGATTAGCCAATTCCTTGCCTTTAAAATTCCTTTCCAAGCTGCAGAGTGGTATGTTCTTGTTGAAATTTCCCAGATTGATTCTTTTGAAAGATACCTAGCAGAAACCCAATGTGACCATAAGGAACATTTGTTTTGCAAAAGATCCCACAATTGCTGCACTGACATGCTTGATTCCAATCTCTAGTATTTCTCAAGTTTAAACCCCTTCATCTTTTTTGGGTTTGCAAATGCTATCCCAATTTACCATATGCATTGCCTTATCATTTTTGCCATTCCAGAAGAAGTTCATTAATAACCGTTCAATATCTTGGAGAAGTCCAAAGCAGGTAGAAGAAATGCATTACACCAATATATAGAGTAGGAGTGCAACACGAACGGATGAGTTCGAAGTCGTCCCCGCTTTTGATAGAAACCTATTTTTCCAAGAAGAAATTCTATTTTTTTTTTTTGCAAGATAGGGTGATAGTGGGTTTTGTGAATGCCTGTGGATATGAGCGGGAGACCCAAATAAGGAACTGGCAAGCTTCCCTCACTAACCCCCAAAGTTTGTGCAATAAAGACATTATCCTCAACGTAAGGGCTCATATATACTTTACTTTTCGCATGATTTAACTGAAGTCCAGAAACCATACCAAAGTCATTCATAATAGTAGGTAGTTTATTGAGAAGGGCCTGCCATGTACATAAGGAATGTCTTTGTGATCCCGGTCGATCCCATGTCCAACTGCTTGGGACCCACTTGTTATTTCTTTGCCTAATTTGATTCCATGCAGATGTGGCACTAAATTTGCCATTGTCATGAGGCCAAATAAGTTTATCTGAAGAGTTGTTCGTGATTGGAATAGCTATAATAGTCGGCCAAAGTGATAACATTTCGGGGGAAATAGGATTAGGGAGACACCAGGTACCATTAGCAATGAACTCAGAAACCTTCCAATCTTTGGGAGCCCCGATATCTTTTCGTATTCTGTCACCATATAATTGAAATATACTCTTCCCAATTCACCCAAGGATCGTACCACATATTAGTACTAGTTCGGAAGAGATTGCATAGGAAATGTGTTTGATTAGCCAATTCCTTGCCTTTAAAATTCCTTTCAAAGTCTGCAGAGAGTGGTATGTTCTTGTTGAAATTTCCCAGATTGATTCTTTTGAAAGATACCTAGCAGAAACCCAAAGTGACCATAAGGAACATTTGTTTTGCAAAAGATCCCACAATTGCTGCACCGGACATGCTTGATTCCAATCTCTAGTATTTCTCAAGTTTAGCCCCCTTCATTTTTTTCGGTTTACAAATGCTATCCCAATTTACCATATGCATTGCCTTATCATTTGTGCCATTCAGGAAGAAGTTCATTAATAACCGTTCAATATCTTGGAGAAGTCCAGCAGGTAGAAGAAATGCATTACACCAATATATAGAGTAGGAGTGCAATACCGAACGGATGAGTTCGAAGTCGCCCCGCTTTTGATAGAAACCTATTTTTCCAAGAAGAAATTCTATTCTTTATTTTTTTTTTTTGCAAGATAGGTCGACAAAGTGGGTTTTGTGAATACTGTGGATATGAGCAGGAGACCCAAATAAGGAACTGGCAAGCTTCCCTCACTAACCCCCAAAGTTTGTGCAATAAAGACATTATCCTCAACCTAAGGGCTCATATATACTTTACTTTTCGCATGATTTAAACTGGAAGTCCGGAAACCATACCAAAGTCATTCATAATAGTAGCTGTGTTCTTTATCAAGTTGGTTCATTTTGGAGAAAGATAAGTAAGTCATCTGCAAATGTTATATGTGATATATATGAAGAACCAACAATGGGTACCTTAATGCTGCCATTTAAGACTGCGTGTTCCAACATACGACTAAGTCCTTCCATCGCAATAGTAAAAAAGATATGGAGAGAGTGGATCACCTTGTCGGATGCCATTCGTGCTCCCAAAAAAACCAATTGGTGAGCCATTAAAGAGTATCGAAAACTTTGGAGTTTCAGGCAAGATTGAATCAATTAACCCATCTGTGGGAAGTTCATATCGAGGAGCATCTTATAGATAAACTTCCTATTAACTGAATGAAGGCTTTTCCAGTAAATCAGCTTTTAAAACATATTTTTGTCCCTCTTGCTTTTGAATGCAAATCTTTGACCAAGTCATTAGCAAGCAAAATGTTATGATGTATACTTCTCCCTTTGATGAAAGCAGCTTGGTTTGGGCTAATTATCTTGTGTATTACCTTTTGCATTCTATTTGCCAATACTTTGGAGATGATCTTGTAAATAAAGTTGCATAATGATATGGGTCGATAGTTCTCTAGTGAATCAGATTTTGCATTCTTCTCGGAATTAAGGAAATAAAAGTGCAATTCATCTCTCTAAGAATATGACCTGAAGAGAAAAAATGTTGGCAAGCCTTGATCACATCATTTCCAATAATAGACCAAGCAGTTTGGTAAAATTCATTTTGCAAATCCATCGGACCTGGGCTTTTGTGCTTTGGTGACTTAAAGATAACACATACAATTTCGTCATCCGTAATTGGGGCATTGAGGATTGAAATAGCTTCTGAATCAAGTTTTCTAGTCGGCTCCACATGAATGTTATTAGGTTTCCCAGCTTGATTGAGTAAGGAATAAAAAAAAAATTGCTCGTGTGTGCTTTAACCTCATCCAACTTCTCAATAAGATTATCATCTTTGTCTCGCATTTTCGATACGGTTAATAGCCCTTCGAGTAGCAATTGAAGCATAGAAAAAATTTTGTATTGGAATCCCCTAAGCGTAAGCCAAAGTTGTCGAGACTTCGCTTTTGCAAAACTTTCCTCCTGTTTTAAGGCTTGCATGAAGTTATTTCGGCTTCGCCTCTTTGTAGATAATATTTTCATCATTTGGTGAAGTTGCAGCTCATGTTGCATAGACATTAGTTCCTTTTTCGCAAAGTTGAACTCTGGTGTTAATATTGCCAAAGGTATTTGTATTCCACTCCTTTAGTGTGCTTTACTGGGCTTTTGAGCTTTTGACATAAGATGGGGGGGGATCCATGCACATTAACATTCCAAGCAGATCCGATAATATCAAGAAATTGAGGATGAGTACTCCACATGTTAAAGAATCTAAATGGTTTCTTGCCTCTTGGTGTCGCTTTTTCTGCGTGTATATACATTAAAGAATGGTCGGAAAACAAAAAAGCACCATACTCAAGAAGTGAATCTGGGTAAACTGTTAACCATTCATGATTAATCAAACACCTATCAAGTCGAGCCATTATTTTTTCTGTTAGCAGACACCTTGATTACTCCTCCGGAGAGCCAATTACCCACAGATTTCATATCAAACAATGCTGCAGTGTCAATGTAATCATTGAACTTTTGAAGTGGCTTTTTCGAAAGTTGTCTACGACCCTGTTTTTTTTTTTTGTATACCGAACAGTATTAAAGTCTCCAAGAACAATCCAAGGTACATTGAGACAGCCATTTACAATATTAGTCGGTCCGACCAAAGAGTATTTCTTTCTTGCATCTTGTTTGAAGCATATATACCAAAGTGAAATTGAATTGATGACCATTCTTTTTATCCTCTACCTTAAGATGAATGAATTGATCAAGAGCAGAAATAAACCAAGCATTAATAGAGTTAGGATGCCATAAGACCCATATTCTACCAAAAGTGTCATTTGAGTCATTGGTAAACAGTTCTGCGTCCGCCATATTAAATTCTTTTGAGCTTGAACAGCGCGATTGTTTAATTTTGTTTCCACTAGAATAACAATATCACATGCGGCGGACTTGATTATTCTATTGAGCTCCGACATTTCTCCGGCTTATTAAGTCCCATGAACATTCCAGCATGTTATCTTCATTAGTAAAAGATAGTAAGGTATTCATCCCTACGACTTTGGATGGATTGTACCATCCTTTTTTCTTATCTTTCGGTTTTGTATTTTCCTCCCGCATAATATCCTTACCTTTTATGGTTTTATTCCTATATTTATCCACTTCATCTACAGCTTGCAGATTTTTAAACTTTAAAATACCTTGAATCATGTGGTCTTGATTGGCAGGGTTTGTTGAAGCTCGATAAGATTGTTGCATCACAATATCCCTGGATTGTACTTGTTGGAGCAAAGTCGGCTATAGAGGTTTGTTGGAGCATGAGTTTGTTGAGACAGAATATCCTTGTTGGCAATGTTTGTTGTGGCTTTGAGTTTGTTGAGGAATAATATCCTTGCTAGCGAGATTTGCTTGGACCTGAAGTTCGTTGAGCTAGTGTGGATGGATCCGATGATATTGGAAGAGATGAAGTTTCGACTTATGTTTCTCCCGTCCACTAGTACCATGGGAAACCCTCTGTTGTGGAAGGCTCGACATTATAGGTACAGATAAAGTTTTGGAATTGTCCTTCTGTCTGCGGTGCTTTTTTTTGAGTCGGAATGCTCAATAGTTTTTTGCCACCATCGGTCTGCTGCCATTAGAGAAGAATCACTTTGTCTTCGAGGCGCTTGACGTGGTCGATAGACCTTTGTGGTTGGATTTGGGGTTTTTCGACAAGCTCCATTTGGATGACCAAAAGATAAGCAACGCCGACATCGTTGTGGCTTCCGGTGAATATGAGACATGTACCTTCCGAAAGTGTTCCCGTCAAGATCACGATAGAAAACCTCATTAGGAAGATCTTCATCGGAAGAAGAAACCAGCACACATGCTCGTGCAAATGTTAGTCTCGTCCCGAGCTCTTTGTTGCTTTGTCGATGTAGAGTGGTTGTCCCCGAGTGCTGCATAACTTTGCAATAAACCGTCGACTCAAAGATGTAGAGGTAGTCCTTGAAAGGATACCCATAATGGAATAGACTGTAGGCTATCTACCTCCAAACGGACATCGAGGAGACCAACGTCAGTAAAATCATTGGATGACCGCGGATAGTCCGTAGAATTCGAGGATTGGCTGCAAATCTTCTTGAGAGTATAGCTTGCAAACAAAGAATCCGTTCTCCAATATGAAGATCAAATGACGATATTCCCCATCGAAGTTTTGATAAATGAGGATAGTGGGAAATAAGATGTTTTGAGACCTACCACATAGCCAACAATCGCCATAGACCATGTCTCAATAAGCTCTGCTTTGAATCAACGGTCTCATATCTGGCAATCTTCTTATCACTGAACTTCGGAGTAAAGAATTCCAAGCTTAGATCTGGACTTCCAACCGGAGCCTTGAAGAGGCTAGTCCAAGGCCGAGGATCGCTGGAAATGAGAGCAGTCGTCGCGATCTAGAGCGCCGACCCTTCGATGCTGGTTGTTCGAAGGAGTTTCTCTCCGGAAAAGATATGTTGGAAGAGCAACTGGGGGGGGTAGCGGTAGGGAGCCTTGCCATCGTTTCAACCCTCTCGCCACCATCGCCAGCCCTAGGGGCCATCGCTGCCATGTTTGATCCCTCCGGTCGCCACTACGAAACGACGCCATTGGGAAAAGCCACCGCTGCAGTATATTAGATCGCCGCTATGGTACCGTCACCCTAGGGATTTATGGTTGCTGCTACAGATATTGTCGCCCTTTGGGGAGAAGCCGACGCCACGGAGATCTGATCACTGCTCTATAATGTCGCCGCCGCCCCTTCTGATATTGTCGTCCTTGGGAGATCTCGATCACCTCTACGATTGTCGTCGCCCTTTCGCGTCGTGGTAGAAAGCCGACGCTGCGCAGGAGTTAGATCGCTTTAGGGAGATATGGTTGTCGCGCTTCGATGCCGTCGCCCTAGATGGGGGCCGCTACTTCTGATGGCGTCGCCCTTTGGGAGATCGATCACCGCTTCTGATGCCGCCGCCCCTTCGCCCGTGGGAGAAAGCCAACGATGCAGGAGTCAGATCGTCCTAGGGAGATCTGGTCGCCGCTATAGTACCGTCGCCCTAGATCTGGTCGCCGCTATAGTATTGAAGCATTTAGTTGATTTTCATTCATAATAGTAGCCAGGTTCTTTACTGAAGTTGGTTCATTTTGGAGAAAGATAAGTAAGTCATATGCAAATGTTATATGTGATATATGAACAGAACCAGCAATGGGTACCTTAATGCTGCCATTTAAGACTGCGTGTTCCAACATACAGCTAAGTCCTTCCATCGCAATAGTAAAAAGATACGGAGAGAGTGGATCACCTTATCGGATGCCATTCGTGCTCCCAAAAAAACCAATTGGTGAGCCATTAAAGAGTATCGAAAACTTTGGAGTTTCCAGGCAAGATTGAATCCAATTAACCCATTGCTGTGGGAAGTTCATATCGAGGAGCATCTTATAGATAAACTTCCTATTAACTGAATCGAAGGCTTTCCGTAAATCAGCTTTAAAACATATTTTTGTCCCTCTTGCTTTTGAATGCAAATCTTTGACCAAGTCATTAGCAAGCAAAATGTTATGATGTATACTTCTCCCTTTGGTGAAAGCAGCTTGGTTTGGGCTAATAATCTTGTGTATTACCTTTTGCATACTATTTGCCAATACTTTGGAGATGATCTTGTAAATAAAGTTGCATAATGATATGGGTCGATAGTTCTCTAGTGAATCAGCCCTTGCATTCTTCGGAATTAAGGAAATAAAAGTGCAATTCATCTCTCTAAGAATATGACCTGAAGAGAAAAAATGTTGGCAAGCCTTGATCACATCATTTCAATAATAGACCAAAACAGTTTGGTAAAATTCATTTTGAAAACCATCCGGACTGGGCTTTTTGTGCTTTGGTGACTTAAAGACAACACATACAATTTAGTCATCATCTGTAATTGGGGCATTGAGGATTGAAATAGCTTCGAATCAAGTTTTTCTAGTCGGCTTCACATGAATGTTATTAGGTTTCCCAGCTTGATTGAGTAAGGAATAAAAAAAAAATTGCTTCTGTGTGTGCTTTAACCTCATCCAACTTCTCAATAAGATTATCATCTTTGTCTCGCATTTTTCGATACGGTTAATAGCCCTTCAAGTAGCAATTGAAGCATAGAAAAATTTTGTATTGGAATCCCTAAGCGTAAGCCAATGTTGTCAAGACTTCTGCTTTGCAAAACTTTCCTCCTGTTTTAAGGCTTGCATGAAGTTATTTTGGCTTACGCCTCTTTGTAGATAATATTTTCATCATTTGGTGAAGTTGCAGCTCATGTTGCAAAGACATTAGTTCCTTTCTGCAAAGTTGAACTCTGGTGTTAATATTGCCAAAGGTATTTGTATTCCACTCCTTTAGTGCTGCTTTTCTGTGCTTTGAGCTTTTGACATAAGATGTAAGGGTGGGATCCATGCACATTAACATTCCAAGCAGATCGATAACATCAAGAAATTGAGGATGAGTACTCCACATGTTAAAGAATCTAAACGGTTTCTTGCCTCTTGGTGTCGCTTTTTTCTGTGTGTATATACATTAAAGAATGGTCGAAAACAAAGGAGCACTATACTCAAGAAGTGAATCTGGGTAAACCGTTAACCATTCATGATTAATCAAACACCTATCAAGTCGAAGCTATTATTTTTTTTCTGTTAGCAGCACCATGATTACTCCGGAGAGCCAATTACCCACAGATTTCATATCAAACAATGCTGCAAAGTGTCAATGTAATCATTGAACTTTTGAAGTTGGCTTTTCGAAAGTTGTCTACCACCCCTGTTTTTTCATTTGTGTACCGAACAGTATTAAAGTCTCCAAGAACAATCCAAGGTACATTGAGACGACCATTTACAATATTAGTCGGGTCGGACCAAAGAGTATTTCTTTCTTGCATACTGTTTGAAGCATATATACCAGTGAAATTGAGTTGATGACCATTCTTTTTTATCCTCTACCTTAAGATGAATGAATTGATCAAGAGCAGAAATAAACCAAGCATTAATAGAGTTAGGATGCCATAAGACCCATATTCTACCAAAAGTGTCATTTGAGTCATTGGTAAACAGTTCTCAAGCGTCCGCCATATTAAATTCTTTTTTGAGCTTGAACGCAGCGATTGTTTAATTTTGTTTCCACTAGAATAACAATATCACATGCGGCATACTTGATTATTCTATTGAGCTCCCGACATTTCTCCGGCTTATTAAGTCCATGAACATTCCAAACATGTTATCTTCATTAGTAAAAGATAGTAAGGTATTCATCCTACGACTTTGGATGGATTGTACCATCCTTTTTCTTATCTTTCGGTTTTGTATTTTCCTCCCGCACAATATCCTTACCTTTTATGGCTTTATTCGTATATTTATCCACTTCATCTACAGCTTGCAGCAGATTTTTAAACTTTAAAATACCTTGAATCATGTGGTCTTGATTGGCAGGGTTTGTTGAAGCTCGATAAGATTGTTGCATCACAATATCCCTGGATAGTACTTGTTGGAGCGGTCGGCTAGAGAGGTTTGTTGGAGCATGAGTTTGTTGAGACAGAATATCCTTGTTGGCAATGTTTGTTGTGGCTTTGAGTTTGTTGAGGAATAATATCCTTGCTAGCTGAGATTTGCTTGGACCCGAGTTCGTTGAGCTAGTGTGGATGGATCCGATGATATTGGAAGAGATGAAGTTCGACTTATGTTTCTCCCTGTCCACTAGTTCCATGGGAGACCTCTGTTGTGGAAGGCTATGACATTATAGGTACAGATAAAGTTTTGGAGTTGTCCTTCTGTCCACGGTGCTTTCCTTTGAAAGTGGAATGCTCAATAGTTTTTTTGCCACCATCGGTCTTCTTGCTGCCATTAGAGAAGAATCACTTTGTTCTCGAGGGCGCTTGATGTGGTCGATAGACCTTTGTGGTTGGATTTGGGGTTTTTTCGACAAGCTCCATTGGGATGACAAAAAAGATAAGCAACGCAACGACATCGTTGTGGCTTCGGGAATATGAGACATGTACCTTCGAAAGTGTTCCCGTCAAGATCACGATAGAAAACCTCATTAGGAAGATCTTCATCGGAAGAAACCAGCACACATGCTCGTTGCAAATGCTAATCTCGTCGAGCTGCTGTTGCTTTGTCGATGTAGAGTGGCTGTCCCCCAGTGCTGCATAACTTTGCAATAAAACGTCGACTCCAAAGATGTAGAGGCAGTCCTTGAAAGGATACCCATAATGGAATAGACTGTAGGCTATCTAACTCCAAACGGACATCGGGGAGACCAACGTCAGAGAATCATTGGATGACCGCGGATAGTCCAGAATCCTTCGAGGATTCGCTGCAAATCTTCTTCAGAGTATAGCTTGCAAACAAAGAATCCGTTCTCTAGCATATGAAGATCAAATGACGATATTCCCCATCGAGTTTTGATAAATGAGGATAGTGGGAATTAAGATGTTTTGAGACCTACCACATAGCCAACAATCGCCATAGACCATGTCTCAATAAGCTCTCATTGAATCAACTGTCTCGTATACAAAGCAATCTTCTTATCAGCTGAACTTCGGAGTAAAGAATTCCAAGCTTAGATCTGGACTTCCAACCGGAGCCTTGAAGAGGCTAGTCCAAGGCCGAGGATCACTTGGAAATGAGAGCAGGCCGCCGCGATCTAGAGCGACGACCGCTTCGATCTTCGCTTTGGTGAAGGAGTTTCTCTTTGGAAAGGATATGGTGGAAGAGAAACTGGGGGGTAGTGGTAGGGAGCCTTGCCATCGTTTCAACCCTCTCGCCACCATCGCCAGCCCTAGGGGCCATCGCTGCCATGTTTGATCCCTCTCGTCGCCGCCTTCTAAAGCGGCGCCATTGGGAAAAGCCACCGCTGTAAAGATAGATCGCCGCTTCTGATACCGCCGCCCTAGGGATTTCTGGTTGCTGCTACAAATATCGTCGCCGTTGGAGAAGCGGACGCCTTCTGGAGATCTGGTCGCCGCTTCTGATGTCGCCGCCCTAGATCTGGTCGCTGCTTTCCTGATTGTCGCCGCCGCCGCCTTCTGATCTTGTCGTCCTTGGGAGATCTCGATCACCTCGTTGTCATCGCCCTTTCGCTCGTGGGAGAAAGCCGACGCTGCAGGAGTTAGATCGCCTTTAGGTAGATATGGTTGTCGCCTTCAGATACCGTAAGCTATATATATCGGGCCGCCGTCGCCACTTCTGATGGCGCCGCCTTTGGGAGATCGATCACCGCTTCTGATGCCGCCCTTCGGTGGGGAGAAAGCCAACGATGCAGGAGTGAGATCGTCCTAGGGAGATCTGGTCGCCGCTATAGTACCGTCGCCCTAGATATGGTCGCCGCTTCTGATGATCGCCGCCCGCCGCTTCTGATTGTCGCCGCCCTAGATCTGGTCGCCGCCATCGTACCATCGCCCAAGATCCGGTCGCTGCTACTGATTGTCGCCGCCGCCGCCCTTCTGATCTTTGTCGCCCTTGGGAGATCGATCACCTCTACAGGTGTCGCCGCCCTTCTCTCGTGGGAGAAAGCCGACGCCTGCGGGGAGTTAGATCGCCTTAGGGAGATATGGTTGTCGCTTCTGATGCCGCCGCCCTATATCCGGGCCGCCGCTTCTGATGGCGCCGCCCTTTGGGAGATCTGATCACCGCTTCATATTAAAATGTCGCCCGCCAGTGGGAGAAAGCCAACGATGCAGGAGTCAGATCGTCCTAGGGAGATCTGGTCACCGCTATAGTACCGTCGCCCTAGATCTGGTCGCCGCTATAGTACCGTCGTCTTTGACGTTGCAT
This sequence comes from Musa schizocarpa, assembly GCA_900464855.2. Classification (NCBI taxonomy): domain Eukaryota; kingdom Viridiplantae; phylum Streptophyta; class Magnoliopsida; order Zingiberales; family Musaceae; genus Musa; species Musa schizocarpa. Next base: position 32,233,263 of record LS990922.1, on the reverse strand, counting down.
TAATATCATTCTTATCCAAAGCATGAACATAAACACATAACCAAAGCTCTGGATATCATATCAAACATACAGAAGGTGTAGTGGGACCACAGACAGAATGTGATTCATCCATTTCTGAATGACCACCAGACAGAAGTCTCCCACGTCTGGGAGCTCCATCCACCCACGTCTAGGTGAAGCCAGAGGGGGCCGGTAGAGCATCGCAGGCTCTAAACACATACCCTTTACCATTTCTAGCAAAGGTCCACATAAATCTCACATACCCTTTAGAATTTCTTTTTTTTTTTGGTAAGTAAAAGTAAATTGATTATGTGTAAAGTTTCTACAAATAGCTTTATCTATACAAGTCATAGACAAAGCCATGTAACTCATAGAGTGCGAATGCGATAGTTATGACTACACATGCTATAGACTATAACTCCTAAGATCTTTAGCTAATAGAAAATGTTTGGCTTCCCAAGATCTTTAGCTAATAGCAAAATTAAAATTGATAAAAATATATTTTTCTCTTTGGGTAAAGTGCACCATTTTGAGATCTTGCTCCATACAGGATCTTGAGTCTCTAATAATCTCTTTCAATAGCTGAGCATTGTTTGTGTGTTGACATTCAAAGATTCTGTTACATCTCTCCTTCCACATCCACCAAATAGCGCATCTGAAAGTAACCTTTGCTAGTTGTGTGAGAGGCCCTTTTCTTGAGAAACATTGCATGAGGTCGCCTAGTTCTTGGTGCAAGTTTGGTTGCATGGGTCTATTGAGTTCAAATGTTTGGAGAATCTCCTTCCATATCCATTTTGTATAATCACAAGCAAAATAGAGGTGGTCAATGATTTCTTCTTGTTGCATACAAAGGGAGCATCGGTTAACATGATAGATACCTCTTCTTTTCATATTGTCTATTGTAGGTAGTTTATTGAGAAGGGCCTGCCATGTACATAAGGAATGTCTTTGTGATCCCGGTCGATCCCATGTCCAATTGCTTGGGACCCACTTGTTATTTCTTTGCCTAATTTGATTCCATGCGGATGTGGCACTAAATTTGCCATTGTCATGAAGCCAAATAAGTATATCTCAAGTTGTTGTTCGTGATTGGAATAGCTATAATAGTCGGCCAAAGTGATAACATTTTGGAGAAATAGGATTAGGGGAGACACCGTGTGCCGATTAGCAATGAACTCAGAAACCTTCCAATCTTTGGGAGCCCCAAGATCTTTTCGTATTTTGTCACCATATAATTGAAATATACTCTTCCCATTCACCCAAGGATCGTACCACATATTAGTACTAGTTCCAGAAGAGATTGCATAGGAAATGTGTTTGATTAGCTTGCCTTTAAAATTCCTTTCCAAGCTGCAGAGTGGTATGTTCTTGTTGAAATTTCCCAGATTGATTCTTTTGAAAGATACCTAGCAAAAACCCAATGTGACCATACGGAACATTTGTTTTGCAAAAGATCCCACAATTGCTGCACCAGACATGCTTGATTCCAATCTCTAGTATTTCTCAAGTTTAGCCCCCCTTCATCTTTCGGTTTGCAAATGCTATCCCAATTTACCATATGCATTGCCTTATCATTTGTGCCATTCCAGAAGAAGCCATTCAATATCTTGGAGAAGTCCAGCAGGCAGAAGAAATGCATTACACCAATATATAGAGTAGGAGTGCAATACCGAACGGATGAGTTCGAGTCGTCCTGCTTTTGATAGAAACCTATTTTTCCAAGAAGAAATTCTATTCTTTATTTTTTGCAAGATAGGCTGACAGTGGGTTTTGTGAATGCTTGTGGATATGAGCGGGAGACCCAAATAAGGAACTGGCAAGCTTCCCTCACTAACCCCCAAAGTTTGTGTAATAAATGTTGAATCTCGGATTTTGATGATGAAACTAATTGATTGTGTTTAGATGTTTAACTGCATTTTGAGTGATGCAGGTCTACTCGATCAGAATTAGACAGTTAACGCAGGAGGAATTGACGTTGCGCCGGAGGAGATCACGTCACTTTATTGGACGGCAGAAGGCTTCGAACGTCGGGCATCGGGCCAAGGAGAGCGGAATTGCGCCAAGGATATCGGGGTTGCGGAGGTCAACCGCAGATTGGGCAACAAGCCGCAAGAGAGGACGATGTGCTAAAGAATCAGACGAAGCGCCAACCAATGACGTGCCGGGCAACAGAATGTCAATTCGCATTGTAATAACTGTCTAGATCGGAGTAGAGTTTTGGTTTGCATGTGCAGGATTAACTACGATAACGATGAAGGCATAAAGTGAAACAAAGTGTGGAGTCAAGTACGAAGGATTCGTTGGGAGTTCAAGAGTTCGATGGAAGTCTGAAGGATCATCGGGAACGCTGCCGGAACTAGCCGAGAATGAGTAGGGAGCTTGCCGAAGGGTTTTTTGGAAGCTCGCCGGAAGGTTCGTGGGAAGTTCGCAGAGTTTGCCGAGAAAGATCGGAGCTTGCCGAAGAAGCTCGTTGGAACTCGCCAAGATCAAATCGTGAAGTTTAAGAGCTTGCCGGGAGTCCGCAGAATGGTTTCCGAGAGTTTATCGGAAGACCGCCGAAAGTTCGCTAGAAGCTCGCCGGAAGAAGTCTTGACTTATGGACTTTGTAATAGCTTATATAATGTCTTTAAAATTCGTAGTTAGCATGTTAATTAGGGTTAGGATTAGGTATTAATCCTATAACCCTAGTAGGGGCCTATAACACTGTAGGCTGAAAACACTGTAGGCGATGAGCTGAAAACACTGTAAGCGGTGGCACCGCCTGGGCTGAGCGGTGGCACCGCCCAGCACCCGAGTGCTGGGCGGTGACACCTCCTGGGCTGGGCGGTGGCACCGCCCAGCACCCGAGCGCTGGGCGGTGGCACCGCTTGGCTGGGCGATGGCATTGCCAGCATCGGGAACCCAAAGAGAATTTGAATTTTGGAGCCCAAATTTGAATCCTCTTAAGCCCTATAAATACCCCTCAAATCTCAGCTGAGATCACAACTTTTTAAGCAGCAAGAGTTTGAGAGAAAGGTCTTAGAAAAATGTTAGCTTGTCTTCTTTTCAATTTGCTAGTGTTCACCTCATCTCTTCTCGAAAATCTGTAAGAGAGTGAACCGCTTGTAAAGAGTTGTAAGAGGGGTATTTACCCTTCCATTTCAAGAGACTTGCAAGTGGAAGGTGGGAGCCTCATCGAAGAGGGGCCTCGCAAGTGGAGTAGGTCATTTGACCGAACCACTCTAAAATCGGCGTGATCCTTGGTTTGCATTTCATTATTGCTATTTACATTATTGCAAACCTTCTTATATGCTTTAGTTCCTTATTACTTTTGCTGCGCATATTTAAGAATATGCTTTCAAGATTAAGCTTGTCAAGTTCCGCTCTTATCATACGAAAGATTTTTTAAAAACCGAAGTTTTAATCCGCTGCACTAATTCACCCCCCCCCCTCTTAGTGCTGCTATGATCCTAACAATAAAGACATTATCCTCAACGTAAGGGCTCATATATACTTTACTTTTCGCATGATTTAACTGAAGTCCAGAAACCATACCGAAGTCATTCATAATAGTAGCTAGGTTCTTTACTGAAGTTGGTTCATTTTGAAGAAAGATAAGTAAGTCATCTGCAAATGTTATATGTGATATATGAACAGAACCAGCAATGGGTACCTTAATGCTGCCATTTAAGACTGCGTGTTCCAACATACAGCTAAGTCCTTCCATCGCAATAGTAAAAAGATACGGAGAGAGTGGATCACCTTGTCGGATGCCATTCGTGCTCCCAAAAAAACCAATTGGTGAGCCATTAAAGAGTATCGAAAACTTTGGAGTTTCCAGGCAAGATTGAATCCAATTAACCCATTGTTGTGGGAAGTTCATATCGAGGAGCATCTTATAGATAAACTTCCTATTAACTGAATCAAAGGCTTTCCGTAAATCAACTTTAAAACAGATTTTTGACCATCTTGCTTTTGAATGCAAATCTTTGACCAAGTCATTAGCAAGCAAAATGTTATGATGTTTACTTCTCCCTTTAATGAAAGCAGCTTGATTTGGGCTAATGATCATGTGTATTACCTTTTGCATTCTATTTGCCAATACTTTGGAGATGATCTTGTAAATAAAGTTGCATAATGATATGGGTCGATAGTTCTCTAGTGAATCAGCCTCGGCATTCTTCGGAATTAAGGAAATAAAAGTGCAATTCATCTCTCTAAGAATATGACTTGAAGAGAAAAAATGTTGGCAAGCCTTGATCACATCATTTCCAATAATAGACCAAGCAGTTTGGTAAAATTCAGCTGGAAATCCATCTGGACCTGGGCTTTTGTGCTTTGGTGACTTAAAGACAACACATACAATTTCGTCATCTGTAATTGGGGCATTGAGGATTGAAATAGCTTCTGAATCAAGTTTTCTAGTCGGCTCCACATGAATGTTATTAGGTTTCTCATCTTGATTGAGTGAGGAATAAAAAAATTGCTCTGTGTGTGCTTTAACCTTATCTAAATTCTCAATAAGACTATCATCTTTGTCTCTACATTTCTCGTCACGGTTAATAGCCCTTCGAGTAGCAATTGAAGCATAGAAAAATTTTGTATTGGAATCCCCTAGTGTAAGCCAATCTTTGTCGTCGAGACTTCTGCTTTGCAAAACTTTCCTCCTGTTTTTAAGGCTTGCATGAAGTTATTTCTGGCTTCGCCTCTTTGTAGATAATATTTTCATCATTTGGCTGAAGTTGCAGACTCATGTTGCAATGACATTAGTTCCTTTTCGCAAAATTGAACTCGGGTGTTAATATTGCCAAAGGTATTTGTATTCCACTCCTTTAGTGCTGCTTTGAGACTTTGAGCTTTTGACATAAGATGTGGGGGGGGATCCATGCACATTAACATTCCAAGCAGATCGATAACATCAAGAAATTGAGGATGAGTACTCCACATGTTAAAGAATCTAAACGGTTTCTTGCCTCTTGGTGTCGCTTTTTTTTGCGTGTATATACATTAAAGAATGGTGAGGAAAACAAAGGAGCACCATACTCAAGAAGTGAAGTGAATGGGTAAACTGTTAACCATTTATGATTAATCAAACACCTATCAAGTCGAGCCATTATTTTTCTGTTAGCAGCACCTTGATTACTCCGGAGAGCCAATTACCCACAGATTTCATATCAAACAATGCTGCAGTGTCAAATGTAATCATTGAAACTTTGAAGTGGCTTTTTGAAAAGTTGTCTACCCCCTTCTTTTTCATTTATGTACCGAACAGTATTAAAGTCTCCAAGAACAATCCAAGGTACATTGAGACGACCATTTACAATATTAGTCGTCGGACCAAAGAGTATTTCTTTCTTGCATCTTGTTTTGAAGCATATATACCAAATTGAAATTGAATTGACAGCCATTCTTTTTTATCCTCTACCTTAAGATGAATGAATTGATCAAGAGCAGAAATAAACCAAGTATTAATAGAGTTAGGATGCCATAAGACCCATATTCTACCAAAAGTTTCATTTGAGTCATTGGTAAACAGTTCAAGGTCGTAGCCATATTAAATTTTTTTTTGAGCTTGAAGCCGCGATTGTTTAATTTTCGTTTCCACTAGAATAACAATATCACATGCGGTAGACTTGATTATTACGTTGAGCTCCGACATTTCTCGGCTTATTAAGTCCATGAACATTCCAAGCATGTTATCTTCATTAGTAAAAGATAGTAAGGTATTCATTCTTCGACTTTGGATGGATTGTACCATCCTTTTTCTTATCCTTCAGTTTTTGTATTTTCCTCCGCTTTAATATCCTTACCTTTTTATGGCTTTATTCCTATATTTATCCACTTCATCTACAGCTTGCAGATTTTTAAACTTTAAAATACCTTGAATCATGTGGTCTTGATTGGCGGGGTTTGTTGAAGCTCGATAAGATTGTTGCATCACAATATCCTGGATAGTACTTGTTGGAGCGATCGGCTAGAGAGGTTTGTTAGGGCATGAGTTTGTTGAGACAGAATATCCTTGTTGGCAATGATTGTTGTGGCTTTGAGTTTGTTGAGGAATAATATCCTTGCTAGCTTAGATTTGCTTGGACTGAGTTCGTTGAGCTAGTGTGGATGGATCCGATGATATTGGAAGAGATGAAGTTCGACGACTTATGTTTCTCCTGTTCACTAGTACCATGGGAAACCTCCGTTGTGGAAGGCTCGACATTATAGGTAGAGATAAAGTTTTGGAATTGTCCTTCCGTCAGCGGTGCTTTCCTTGAAGTCGGAATGCTCAATAGTTTTCGCCCCCCATCGGTTGCTCGCCATTAGAGAAGAATCACTTTGTTCTTTGAGGGCTTGACGTGGTCGATAGACCTTTGTGGTTGGATTTGGGGTTTGCCGACAAGCTCCATTTGCATGACCAAAAGATAAGCAACGCCGACATCGTTGTGGCTTCCAAGAATATGAGACATGTACCTTCCGAAAGTGTTCCCGTCAAGATCACGATAGAAAACCTCATTAGGAAGATCTTCATCGGAAGAAACCCAGCACACATGCTCGTGCAAATGCTAATCTCGTCGAAAGAGCTTTGTTGCTTTGTCGATGTAGAGTGGCTGTCCCCAGTGCTGCATAACTTTGCAATAAAATGTCGACTCCAAAGATGTAGAGGCAGTCCTTGAAAGGATACCCATAATGGAATAGACTGTAGGCTATCTAACTCCAAACAGATATCGGGGAGACCAACGTCGTAGAATCATTGGATGACCGCGGATAGTCCAGAATTCTTCTCGAGGATTCTCTCGCAAATCTTCTTGAGTATAGCTTGCAAACAAAGAATCCGTTCTCCAAAGATATGAAGATCAAATGATGATATTCCCCATCGAAGTTTTGATAAATGAGGATAGTGGGAAATAAGATGTTTTGAGACCTACCACATAGCCAACAATCGCCATAGACCATGTCTCAATAAGCTCTGCTGAATCAACAGATCTCAGTATCAGACAATCTTCTTATCACCTGAACTGGAGTAAAGAATTCCAAGCTTAGATCTGGACTTCCAACCGGAGCCTTGAAGAGGCTAGTCCAAGGCCGAGGATCGCTGGAAATGAGAGTAGGCTGCCGCGATCTAGAGCGCGACCTGCTTCGATGCTGCTTGGTCGAAGGAGTTTCTCTCTGGAAAGGATATGTTGGAAGAGCAACTTGGGGGGTAGCGGTAGGGAGCCTTGCCATCGTTTCAACCCTCTCGCCACCATCGCCATCCCTAGGGGCCATCGCTACCATGTTTGATCCCTCTGGTCACCGCTAAAGAAACGACGCCATTGGGAAAAGCCACCGCTGCAGTATATTAGATCGCCGCTACGGTACCGTCACCCTAGGGATTTATGGTTGCTGCTATAGTATCGTCGCCCTTGGGGAGAAGCCGACACTACGGAGATCTGGTCGCCGCTATAGTGTCGTCGCCCTAGATCCGGTCGCCGCTACTGTACCATCGCCCAAGATCTGGTCGCTGCTACAGTGTCGTCGCCGCCGCTACAGTGCCGTCGTCCTTGGGAGATCTGATCGCCTTTATAGTGTCGTCGCCCTTCGCTCGTGGGAGAAAGCCGACGCTGCAGGAGTTAGATCGCCTTAGGGAGATATGGTTGTCGCTACAGTACCGTTGCCCTAGATCTGGGCCGTCGCCGCTACAGTAGCGTCGCCCTTGGGAGATCTGATCACCGCTACAATGCCATCGCCCTTCGCCCGTGGGAGAAAGCCAACGCTGCAGGAGTCGGATTGTCCTAGGAAGATCTGGTCGCCGCTATAGTACCGTCGCCCTAGATCTGGTCGCCGCTACAGTATCGCCGCACCGCTACAGTTGGCACTTCGCCGCACCGCTATCAATAACAAATACCGAACATAAGCTCAAACGTCGTATTTGACGTTGCATTAATATCATTCTTATCCAAAGCATGAACATAAACACATAACCAAAGCTCTGGATATCATATCAAACATACAGAAGGTGTAGTGGGACCACAGACAGAATGTGATTCATCCATTTCTGAATGACCACCAGACAGAAGTCTCTCACGTCTGGGAGCTCCATCCACCCACGACTAGGTGAAGCCAGAGGGGGCCGGTAGAGCATCGCAGGCTCTAAACACATACCCTTTACCATTTCTGGCAAAGGTCCACATAAATCTCACATACCCTTTACAATTTCTGGCAAAGGTCCACATAAATCCCACAAATACCATAGTACAAGAGGGCAGTTTGATCAATAAATAGCATATATCGGAAGCACACGCAGAACAACAAAACGTACATGTGCCTCTACGAGAAAATACGATGCAAGCAACAATTTTCTCACCAATGTATTCAGATTTAGAATGAAATGAAAGCAAGGGTATACCAGGATTCCAAGCAATCATATTTAGCTCAATTCAAATAAGAAGGTTAGATGAATTCAATTTCCAAGGGAATGAAACAGAATACGCGATATCGACCGAAGCTCGATTTCTGACAGAATTCCAGTGGCACATAGAACAAATACTTCAGATTATCAATAATGCTCCAATACCCTTAAGAAAGCTGTTGTTGAAAGATATATCAATCTGTTTTCTGTTGAAACAAGTTTCGTACGAATCATGGTTTCAAACAAGGAGTTACCTTTGATTTGGGAATGCAAGGTCAAAAACACAATCACTGTTTTGCAGAATACATAGGGCCGGATTCAACAGATAATAGGGTAGGCAATTGAATTCAAAAATTTTCAAACTATATGTCAAAAGAAAGGTTTTCAAGTCTAGTTTCGGACGAAGTCAGTTTGGTATAATTTAGATTTTTCAACAGGAACTTATAGGTATTTTAGTATCAAAAGGTCAGAAATTTTGATCGCTGTTTTGTAGCATCTATTGGCTCATTAGAAACAGATGTTTGGGTAAGTAGTCGGTGTTCAAAATCTTCAAAATCTGTGTCAAAAGAAAGATATAAGAGTCTGTTTTCAAACAAACTAGGTTCTGCCCAAATCTGCTTTTCGTACCAAAAATTATAGCGGGAACAGTATATAGGGGTCAGTTTACCGAAAAATTTCAGAATCCTTGGTTCTATGTCCAAAGAGAGACATTTTTTTTTTGGTAAGTAAAAGTAAATTGATTATGTGTAAAGTTTCTACAAATAGCTTTATCTATACAAGTCATAGACAAAGCCATGTAACTCATAGAGTGCGAATGCGATAGTTATGACTACACATGTTGTAGACTATAACTCCTAATTATAATCAAAATAGAAAATGTTTATCCAGATATATCAAAATTTGGCATCATTCCCAAGATCTTTAGCTAATAGCAAAATTAAAATTGATAAAAATATATTTTTTCTCTTTGGGTAAAGTGCTCCGTTTTGAGATCTTTCTCCATCTGAGGATCTTGAGTCTCTAATAATCTCTTTCAATAGTGAGCATTGTTTGTGTGTTGACATTTAAAGATTCTGTTACATCTCTCCTTCCACATCCACCAAATAGCGATCTGAAAGTAACCTTTGCCGGTTGTGTGAGAGGACCTTTACTTGAGAAACATTGCATGAGTTTAGCCTAGTTCTTGGTGCAAGTTTGTTTCGGCAGTCTATTGAGTTCAAATCGCTAGAGAATCTCCTTCCATATCCATTTTGTATAATCACAAGCAAAATAAAGGTGGTCAACAGTTTCTTCTTGTTGCATACAAAGGGAGCATCGGTTAACATGATAGATACCTCTTCTTTTCATATTGTCTATTGTAGGTAGTTTATTGAGAAGGGCCTGCCATGTACATAAGGAATGTCTTTGTGATCCCGGTCGATCCCATGTCCAACTGCTTGGGACCCACTTGTTCTTTCTTTGCCTAATTTGATTCCATGCAGATGTTGCACTAAATTTGCCATTGTCATGAGGCCAAATAAGTTTATCTGAAGAGTTGTTCGTGATTGGAATAGCTACAATAGTCGGCCAAAGTGATAACATTTTGGGGAAATAGGATTAGGGAGACACCAAAACCGTTAGCAATGAACTCGAAACCTTCCAATCTTTGGGAGCCCGAGATCTTTTCATATTCTGTCACCATATAATTGAAATATACTCTTCCCCATTCACCCAAGGATCGTACCACATATTAGTACTAGTTCGGAAGAGATTGCATAGGAAATGTGTTTGATTAGCCAATTCCTTGCCTTTAAAATTCCTTTCCAAGCTGCAGAGTGGTATGTTCTTGTTGAAATTTCCCAGATTGATTCTTTTTGAAAGATACCTAGCAGAAACCCAATGTGACCATAAGGAACATTTGTTTTGCAAAAAGATCCCACAATTGCTGCACCGGACATGCTTGATTCCAATCTCTAGTATTTCTCAAGTTTAGCCCCCCCTTCATCTTTCGGTTTTGCAAATGCTATCCCAATTTACCATATGCATTACCTTATCATTTGTGCCATTCCAGAAGAAGTTCATTAATAACCGTTTAATATCTTGGAGAAGTCCAGCAGGTAGAAGAAATGCATTACACCAATATATAGAGTAGGAGTGCAATACCTAAACGGATGAGTTCGAAGTAATCCCCGCTTTTGATAGAAACCTATTTTTCCAAGAAGAAATTCTATTCTTTATTTTTTGCAAGATAGACTGACAGTGGGTTTTGTGAATGCCTGTGGATATGAGCGGGAGACCCAAATAAGGAACTGGCAAGCTTCCCTCACTAACCCCCAAAGTTTGTGCAATAAAGACATTATCCTCAACGTAAGGGCTCATATATACTTTACTTTTCGCATGATTTAACTGAAGTCCAGAACTATCGACAGATCCGGTTCCTTAGGGAGACATTTCCGGTTCCTTAGGGAGACATTCTATATTTTATCGCAAGATCCGGTTCCTTAGGGAGACATGTCGATAACTGAAGTCCAGAACTATCAACAGATCCGGTTCCTTAGGGAGACATTCTATATTTTACTTTTCGAATAAAGTTGCATTCTATCGCCTTAGGGAGACATTTCCGGTTCTAAATGGAAATCTTTCAGATCTTTTTGAACCAATATAAGAACAGAAGCTAATATTCTATAGGATAGGGTTAGAACACTTGCCTTTGAGAATTATAGCCCTAAATGAGAAGAATTGAGCAAGAAACCTTAAAGCCCCAATTTTCTTCTTCTTCTTCTTCTTCTTCTTCTTCTTCTTCTTCTTTCTTTCTTTCTTTCCCAGATCATCCACGCAGCTGCCTTCTTTGCTTCCTTAAGAACGAAGGCAGAGAGGCTTAAACGGTGGGATTTGTATTTTTGTACATTTTATAGTTTAGTCCTTGTATTTAACATATTTACGATTAGGTCCTCAGGGTTTACATATAGGTCCTCAGATTTTTTTTTTCTAACAAATCCTCCAACTCTTATGAATAAGTTCTCAGATTCACACTTTGACTTTTTATCAAATTTAAAATAGATACATACATTACAACTAGAAACTTATACGAAAATTCAGAAATGAGGGATGTTACACTCTCCCCCCCTTAAAAGAAAAATTTAGTCCTCTAAATTTATCATACCTCTATCGATGAAAAGAAGGGGATAAACCTTTTTCATTTCCTCCTCTAGCTCCCAAGTTGTTTCCTCTCCAGAATGATGTCTCCAAATTACTTTAACCAGTGGGATGACCCGATTTCTTAGGACTTTTTCTTTCTTGTCAACAATCTGAATAGGCTCTTCCACATAAGATAATTCTTTATCGATCTCCACCAGCTCATACTTAATGATGTGAGAAGGGTCATATATATTTCCTAATCATCGAGACATGAAATATATCATGAACATGGCACAATGCTGGTGGCAAGGCAATCCTGTAAGCGACAGAACCAACCCTCTCAAGAACCTCAAAAGGTCCAATAAATCTTGGGCTTAACTTTCCTTTCTTCCCAAACCTTATAATGCCTTTGGAAGGGGAGACTTTTAAGAATACGAAATCTCCGATTTCAAACTCAATGTCTCGTCTTCTATTGTCGGCATAACTCTTTTGACGACTCTGAGCTGTTTTTAACCTTTTCCTTGTAACTTGAATTTTCTCGGTAGTTTCTTGTACTTTGTCCAGTGCTAACAGCTTTCAGTCACCAACTTCTGCCCAACATATAGGTGTTATGCACTTTCGCCCATATAAAGCTTCGTAAGGAGCCATTTGAATACATGAATGATAACTATTATTATAAGTGAACTCAATAAGTGAAATATCTTTATCCCATTCACCCTTCCAATCCATAACATAGGCTCTAAGCAGATACTCAAGTGTTTGAATGGTTCTTTCTGACTGACCATCAGTCTGAGGATGATATGCAGTACTAAACTTAACATTAGTGCCCATCGACTCTTGCAATCTTCTCCAGAATCTAGAGAGAAATCTGGAGTCTCTATCAAAGATGATCTCCTTTGGAATACCATGAAGTCTTACTATTTCATTGACATATAAATCTGCAAGTCTATCAAGCGAATAAGTCATATTAATTGGTAGGAAATGCACAGATTTTGTTAACCTATCAATGATAACCCAAATAGCATCATGCTTCCTAGAGGTTCTGGGTAGTCTCGAAACAAAATCCATGGTAATACATTCCCATTTCCATTCAGAAATATCTAAAGGTTGCAACAACCCTCCAGGTCTTTGGTGTTCTACTTTGATTTGCTGACAAGTCAAACATTTTGAAACATACAATGCAATTTTCTTCTTCATGCCTTCCCACCAATAATGACTTTGGATATCCCTATACATCTTAGTGCTCCCTGGATGCATGGCGTACTTTAAAGTATGACTCTCCTCTTGGATTTGACTCTTGATATCTAGCTTATTTGGCACACATACCCTTTCCCCAAATCTCAATAGGCCATCATTTGAAACTTGAAATTTTGGCTTCAATCCCCTTTTTACTTCATTTCTCAAGTAGACTAAACGTGGATCTCATAATTGTCCTTCCTTAATTTGTTGAATAAGATCATATTGCACTTGAATGAAGGCCATCAATATCATCGAGTCTTGCTCTTTCCTCATCGAGTCTCGCTCTTTTATCAAATTTAAAATAGATACATACATTACAACTAGAAACTTATACGAAAATTCAGAAATGAGGGATGTTACACTCTCCCCCCCTTAAAAGAAAAATTTAGTCCTCTAAATTTATCATACCTCTATCGATGAAAAGATGGGGATAAACCTTTTTCATTTCCTCCTCTAGCTCCTAGGTTGTTTCCTTTCCAGAATGATGTCTCCAAATTACTTTAACCAGTGGGATGACCCGATTCCTTAGGACTTTTTCTTTCTTGTCAACAATCTGAATATGCTCTTCCACATAAGATAATTCTTTATCGATCTCCACCAGCTCATACTTAATGATGTGAGAAGGGTCATATATATATTTCCTAATCATCGAGACATGAAATATATCATGAACATGGCACAATGCTGGTGGCAAGGCAATCCTGTAAGCGACAGAACCAACCCTCTCAAGAACCTCAAAAGGTCCAATAAATCTTGGGCTTAACTTTCCTTTCTTCCCAAACCTTATAATGCCTTTGGAAGGGGAGACTTTTAAGAATACGAAATCTCCGATTTCAAACTCAATGTCTCGTCTTCTATTGTCGGCATAACTCTTTTGACGACTCTGAGCAGTTTTTAACCTTTTCCTTATAACTTGAATTTTCTCGGTAGTTTCTTGTACTTTGTCCGGTGCTAACAGCTTTCTGTCACCAACTTCATCCCAACATATAGGTGTTATGCACTTTCGCCCATATAAAACTTCGTAAGGAGCCATTTGAATACTTGAATGATAACTATTATTATAAGTGAACTCAATAAGTGAAATATCTTTATCCCATTCACCCTTCCAATCCATAACATAGGCTCTAAGCAGATCCTCAAGTGTTTGAATGGTTCTTTCTGATTGACCATCAGTCTGAGGATGATATGCAGTAAACTTAACTTTAGTGCCCATCGACTCCTGCAATCTTCTCCAGAATATAAAGAGAAATCTGGAGTCTCTATCAGAGATGATCTCCTTTGGAATACCATGAAGTCTTACTATTTCATTGACATATAAATCTGTAAGTCTGTCAAGCGAATAAGTCATATTAATTGGTAGGAAATGCGCAGATTTTGTTAACCTATCAATGATAACCCAAATAGCATCATGCTTCCTAGAGGTTCTGGGTAGTCCCGAAACAAAATCCATGGTAATATATTCCCATTTCCATTTAGGAATATCTAAAGGTTGCAACAACCCATCTGAAAGTAACCTTTGCCAGTTGTGTGAGAGGACCTTCTCTTGAGAAACATTGCATGAGTTCGCCTAGTTCTTGGTGCAAGTTTGGTTGCGGCAGTCTATTGAGTTCAAATCGCTGGAGAATCTCCTTCCATATCCATTTTGTATAATCACAAGCAAAATAAAGGTGGTCAACAGTTTCTTCTTGTTGCATACAAAGGGAGCATCGGTTAACATGATAGATACCTCTTCTTTTCATATTGTCTATTGTAGGTAGTTTATTGAGAAGGGCCTGCCATGTACATAAGGAATGTCTTTGTGATCCCGGTCGATCCCATGTCCAACTGCTTGGGACCCACTTGTTATTTCTTTGCCTAATTTGATTCCATGCGGATGTGGCACTAAATTTGCCATTGTCATGAGGCCAAATAAGTTTATCTCAAGAGTTGTTCGTGATTGGAATAGCTATAATAGTCGGCCAAAGTGATAACATTCGGGGAAATAGGATTAGGGAGACACTAGGTACCGTTAGCAATGAACTCGAGAAACCTTCCAATCTTTGGGAGCCCCGAGATCTTTTAAGTATTCTGTCACCATATAATTGAAATATACTCTTCCCATTCACCCAAGGATCGTACCACATATTAGTACTAGTTCGGAAAAGAGATTGCATAGGAAATGTGTTTAATTAGCCAATTCCTTGCCTTTAAAATTCCTTTCAAAGCTGCAGAGTGGTATGTTCTTGTTGAAATTTCCCAGATTGATTCTTTTGAAAGATACCTAGTAGAAACCCAAAGTGACCATAAGGAACATTTGTTTTGCAAAAGATCCCACAATTGCTGCACCGGACATGCTTGATTCCAATCTCTAGTATTTCTCAAGTTTAGCCCCCCCTTCATTTTTGGGTTTACAAATGCTATCCCAATTTACCATATGCATTGCCTTATCATTTGTGCCATTCGGAAGAAGTTCATTAATAACCGTTCAATATCTTGGAGAAGTCCAGCAGTAGAAGAAATGCATTACACCAATATATAGAGTAGGAGTGCAATACCGAACGGATGAGTTGATCGAGTCCTGCTTTTGATAGAAACCTATTTTTCCAAGAAGAAATTCTATTCTTTTTTTTTTTTTGCAAGATAGGTCGAACAGATGTGGGTTTTGTGAATGCCTGTGGATATGAGGGGAGACCCAAATAAGGAAGCTGGCAAGCTTCCCTCACTAACCCCAAAGTTTGTGCAATAAAGACATTATCCTCAACGTAAGGGCTCATATATACTTTACTTTTCGCATGATTTAACTGAAGTCCGAAACCATACCAAAGTCATTCATAATAGTAGCCGGGTTCTTTTCTTGAAGTTGGTTCATTTTGGAGAAAGATAAGTAAGTCATCTGCAAATGTTATATGTGATATATGAACAGAACCAAACAATGGGTACCTTAATGCTGCCATTTAAGACTGCGTGTTCCAACATGACTAAGTCCTTCCATCATAATAGTAAAAAGATCTGGGAGAGAGTGGATCACCTTGTGGGATGCCATTCGTGCTCCCAAAAAAAACCAATTGGTGAGCCATTAAAAGAGTATCGAACACTTTGGAGTTTCGGGCAAGATTGAATCAATTAACCCATTCTTGTGGAAAGTTCATATCGAGGAGCATCTTATAGATAAACTTCCTATTAACTGAATCGAAGGCTTTCCGTAAATCAGCTTTAAAACATATTTTTGTCCCTCTTGCTTTTGAATGCAAATCTTTGACCAAGTCATTAGCAAGCAAAATGTTATGATGTATACTTCTCCCTTTGATGAAAGCAGCTTGGTTTGGGCTAATGATCTTGTGTATTACCTTTTGCATTCTATTTGCCAATACTTTGGAGATGATCTTGTAAATAAAGTTGCATAATGATATGGGTCGATAGTTCTCTAGTGAATCAGCCCCTGCATTCTTCGGAATTAAGGAAATAAAAGTGCAATTCATCTCTCTAAGAATATGACCTGCGCTATTTGGTGGATGTGGAAGGAGAGATGTAACAGAATCTTTAAATGTCAACACACAAACAATGCTCAGCTATTGAAAGAGATTATTAGAGACTCAAGATCCTGTATGGAGCAAGATCTCAAAACGGAGCACTTTACCCAAAGAGAAAAATATATTTTTATCAATTTTAATTTTGCTATTAGCTAAAGATCTTGGGAATGATGCCAAATTTTGATATATCTGGATAAACATTTTCTATTTTGATTATAATTAGGAGTTATAGTCTACAACATGTGTAGTCATAACTATCGCATTCGCACTCTATGAGTTACATGGCTTTGTCTATGACTTGTATAGATAAAGCTATTTGTAGAAACTTTACACATAATCAATTTACTTTTACTTACCAAAAAAAAAAAAGGTTGCAACAACCCTCCAGATCTTTGGTGTTCTACTTTGATTTGCTGACAAGTCAAACATTTTGAAACATACATTGCAATTTCCTTCTTCATGCCTTCCCACCAATAATGACTTTAGATATCCCTGTACATCTTAGTGCTCCCTAGATGCATGGCGTACTTTGAAGTATGACTCTCCTCTAGGATTTGACTCTTGATATCTGGCTCATTTGGCACACATACCCTTTCCCCAAATCTCAATAGGCCATCCTTTGAAACTTGAAATTTTGGCTTCAATCCCCTTTTTACTTCATTTCTCAAGTAGATTAAACGTGGATCTTGTAATTGTCCTTCCTTAATTTGTTGAATAAGATCAGATTGCACTTGAATGGAGGCCATCAATATCATCGAGTCTTGCTCTTTCCTCAAAGTTTTCACATCAAAATTTTCTTCTAACAACTTCCATTGCTTCATGACCAGACTAGCCATATAACTTGTAGATTTCTTACTAAGTGCATCAGCTACAACATTGGCTTTGCCTGGGTGATAACGGATGGCACAATCATAATCCTTCAGAAGTTCTATCCATCTTTGCTGTCTCATATTTAACTCTTTCTGAGTGAAAATATATTTTAAACTCTTGTGATTAGTAAATATTTTAAACTGTCGACCATACAAATAATGTCTCCAAATCTTTAGAGCAAAAATAATTGCTGCCAATTCCAAGTCATGAGTTGGATAATTCAATTCATAACCTTTAAGTTGCCTAGAAGCATAAGCAATTACTCTCCCTTCCTGCATCAAAACACATCCTATGCCCTTCCTTGAAGCATCGGTATAAACTACAAACTCATCACTACCACTTGGAATAGTGAGAATAGGGGCACTCGTCAATCTTCTTTTTAACTCTTGAAAACTTTGCTCACAATCATCACCCCATACAAATTTCATATTCTTCTTAGTGAGTTTGGTGAGAGGTTGAGCGATTCGAGAAAATCCCTCCACAAATCTCCTGTAATAACCTGCCATGCCCAAGAAGCTTCTAAACTGTTACATTTGTTGGTACTTCCCATTCAACTCTGAGCTTCTATTTTCCTTGGATCAACAGATATACCCTTCCACGAAATCACATGACCTAAGAAAGTAACTTCATTCAACCAAAATTCACATTTCTTTGAACTTTGCATACAACTTCTTTTCTCTTAGTATGGACAATACATTTTCTCAAGTGTTCCTCATGCTCCTCGATTCTTGCTTGAATACACCAATATGTCATCAATAAATACAATTACAGATATCCAAGAGCGGTTGAAATATCCTATTCATTAGTTCCATAAAAGCTGCAGGGGGGGCGTTTGTCAAACCAAAAGGCATCACCAAGAATTCATAATGACCATATCGAAGTTCTGAAAGTCTGTTTTTGAAATATCCTCCTCCTTGATCTTCAACTGATAGTAACCTGACCTCAGGTCAATCTTAGAGAATACTTGTGCACCCTGCAGTTGATCAAACAAATCGTCAATTCTAGGTATGGGATACTTGTTTTTGATGGTCACCTGATTCAACTGTCTATAATCAATACAAAGCCTCAATGTTCCATCCTTCTTCTTCACTAATAGTACCGTACCACCCCATGGAGATACACTGGGTCGTATGAAACCCTTATCTAATAATTCTTGTAGTTGCTTCTTTAATTCCTTTAGCTCGAGTGGTGCCATTCTGTAGGGAGGCTTAGATATTGGGGTTGTACTGGGGACCAGATCAATAGCAAATTCACCCTCTCTATCTAGAGGTAAACCAGGCGAGTCGTCTAGGAATACATCAGGAAATTCTTTGACCACTGAAATTTCATCTAGGTGGGTTTGCTGATTTGAAGGCTCCTTTACACACACCATATAACAAAAATAACCTTTCTGCATAAGACGATAAGCTTGAAGTGCTGATATCAAGCAAGGAGGCAAATCATGCCTAATGCCCTCAATGAAAAATATAGGCTGATCAGGTATGCAGAAAGTAATTATTTTTTTGTAACAATCAATACTAGCGTGATGAGAAGATAACTAATCCATGCCAAGTATAACATCAAAACCCTGGATCTCTAGGAGAATCAAATCAGCAAGGAATTCGTGTTCTCCAATAGAAATCAAACAAGACGGGTAAACCAAGTTTGTTGCCAATGAATCTCCAACAACAGTTGTTGCAGAGACAAAGATGATAATCTTATTGAGAAGTTGGATGAGGTTAAAGCACACACAGAGCAATTTTTTTATTCCTTACTCAATCAAGCTGGGAAACCTAATAACATTCATGTGGAGCCGACTAGAAAACTTGATTCAGAAGCTATTTCAATCCTCAATGCCCCAATTACAGATGACGAAATTGTATGTGTTGCCTTTAAGTCACCAAAGCACAAAAGCCCAGGTCCAGATGGATTTCCAGCTGAATTTTACCAAATTGCTTGGTCTATTATTGGAAATGATGTGATCAAGGCTTGCCAACATTTTTTCTCTTCAGGTCATATTCTTAGAGAGATGAATTGCACTTTTATTTCCTTAATTCAAGAATGGGGGCTGATTCACTAGAGAACTATCGACCCATATCATTATGCAACTTTATTTACAAGATCATCTCCAAAGTATTGGCAAATAGAATGCAAAAGGTAATACACAAGATCATTAGCCCAAACCAAGCTGCTTTCATCAAAGGGAGAAGTATACATCATAACATTTTGCTTGCTAATGACTTGGTCAAAGATTTGCATTCAAAAGCAAGAGGGACAAAAATATGTTTTAAAGCTGATTCTGGAAAGCCTTCGATTCAGTTAATAGGAAGTTTATCTATAAGATGCTACTCGATATGAACTTCCCACAAAGCAATGGGTTAATTGGATTCAATCTTGCACGGAAACTCCAAAGTTTTCGATACTCTTTAATGGCTCACCAATTGTTTTTTTTTTAGGAGCACTAATGGCATCCGACAAGGTGATCCACTCTCTCGATCTTTTTTTTACTATTATGATGGAAGGACTTAGCTGTATGTTGGAACACGCAGTCTTAAATGGCAGCATTAAGGTACCCATTCTTTGGTTATGTTCATATATCACATATAACATTTGCAGATGACTTACTTATCTTTCTCCAAAATGAACCAACTTCAAAAGAAAGAAACGGCTACTATTATGAATGACTTTGGTATGGTTTCTGGACTTGGTTAAATCATGCGAAAAAAAGTAAAGTATATATGAGCCCTTACGTTGAGGATAATGTCTTTATTGCACAAACTTTGGGGTTAGTGAGGGAAGCTTGCCGGTTCCTTATTTGGGTCTCCCCGCTCATATCCACAGGCATTCACAAAACCCATCGTCACCTATCTTGCAAAAAAAAAAAAAGAATAGAATTTCTTCTTGGAAAAATAGGTTTCTATCAAAAGCGGGGACGACTCGAACTCATCCGTTCGGTATTGCACTCTACTCTATATATTGGTGTAATGCATTTCTTCTACTGTTTGGACTTCTCCAAGATATTGAACGGTTATTAATGAACTTCTTCTGGAATGACACAAATGATAAGGCAATGCATATGGTAAATTGGGATAGCATTTGTAAAAGAAAAAGATGAAGGGGGGCTAAACTTGAGAAATACTAGAGATTGGAATCAAGCATGTCTGGTGCAGCAACTGTGGGATCTTTTGCAAAACAAATGTTCCTTATGGTCACTTTGGGTTTCTGCTAGGTATCTTTCAAAAGAATCAATCTGGGAAATTTCAACAAGAACATACCACTCTGCAAACTTGGAAAGGAATTTTAAAGGCAAGGAATTGGCTAATCAAACACATTTCCTATGCAATCTCTTCCGGAACTAGTACTAATATGTGGTACGATCCTTGGGTGAATGGGAAGAGTATATTTCAATTATATGGTGACGAATACGAAAAGATCTCGGGGCTCCCAAAGATTGGAAGGTTTTCGAAGTTCATTGCTAACGGCATTTTGGTGTCTCCCTAATCCTATTTCCCCAGAAATGTTATCACTTTGGCCGACTATTATAGCTATTCCAATCACGAACAACTCTTGGATAAACTTATTTGGCCTCATGACAATGGCAAATTTAGTGCCACATCTGCATGGAATCAAATTAGGCAAAGAAATAACAAGTGGGTCCCAAGCAGTTGGACATGGGATCGTAGGGATCACAAAGACATTCCTTATGTACATGGCAGGCCCTTCTCAATAAACTACCTACAATAGACAATATGAAAAGAAGAGGTATCTATCATGTTAACCGATGCTCCCTTTGTATGCAACAAGAAGAAACTGTTGACCACCTTTATTTTGCTTGTGATTATA
Source organism: Musa schizocarpa (assembly GCA_900464855.2). NCBI lineage: Eukaryota > Viridiplantae > Streptophyta > Magnoliopsida > Zingiberales > Musaceae > Musa > Musa schizocarpa. The sequence continues at coordinate 32,212,347 of LS990922.1, read as the reverse complement.
CAAAATGGATATGGAAGGAGATTCTCCAACGATTTGAACTCAATAGACTGCCATGAACCAAACTTGCACCAAGAACTAGGCGAACTCATCCAATGTTTCTCAAGAAAAGGTCCCTCACAATAACCTGGCAAAGGTTACTTTGGGATGCTATTTGGTGGATGTGGAAGGAGAGATGTAATGAGAATCTTTAAATGTCAACACACAAACAATGCTTTCGACTATTGAAAGAGATTATTAGAGACTCAAGATCCTGTATGGAGCAAGATCTCAAAACGAGACACTTTACCCAAAGAGAAAAATATATTTTTATCAATTTTAATTTTGCTATTAGCTAAAGATCTTGGGAATGATGCCAAATTTTGATATATCTGGATAAACATTTTCTATTTTGATTATAATTAGGAGTTATAGTCTACAACATGTGTAGTCATAACTATCGCATTCAAGACTCTATGAGTTACATGGCTTTGTCTATGACTTGTATAGATAAAGCTATTTGTAGAAAACTTTACACATAATCAATTTACTTTTACTTACCAAAAAAAAAAAAAAAAAAAAAAAAAAAAAAAACAACATTTGTTACGTATAACATATAATCCAGGGGTCTAGGTAGAATATCCAAGTGACAAGCAAAGTATTGTGAAACAAAAGATAAGTTGGAGCCGAGATCAAACAAAACTTTTGCATTTCTCTTAGAAACATGAAGAATACCTTCAACCATGGATTTAGAAGCTTTTGAATCTTGTTTAGTGATAGCGTACACTCTAGCATGGGCTGAGGGTCTAGGAGACAGTGGCTCTTTCTTCTTCCTCACAGGGCAATCTTTTATTTGATGATCCAACTTTCCACAAACAAAACATGCTCCAGTCACCCAAAAACACTGACTTGTTTCATTATTTAATCCACATCTTGCACATGATTGAGTCCTCCGCAGTGGTTTCCCTTTTTCAAATCTAGATGTCTTAAACCTCTTGTTACTAGCTTCATATTCATTTTCTCTCAAGCTTTTGCTAATGAATTTGTCCCTTTTGTTCTTGCCAATGATTTCTTGAATTTCATCCATGTCTCTTTCAATTTTCAAAGCTCTTTCTACTGTTTCCGCATATGTTTGTAGCTTTAAGGCTGACATTCGACTTCTTATTGCCGACCGCAATCCCCTTTCAAACCTTTTTGCTTTTCTAGATTCATCATCAGTCATATGGGTGGCAAACCTAGAGAGCTCAGTGAATTTAGATTCATACTTTGCAACCGTCATATTTTCCTGGATAAGATTCAAGAACTCCAATTCTTTTGATCAATCTCTAAATGATAGTCAAAAAAACCTAAAAAAAAAATATTCTTAGTGATTCTCAAATCAGGCTCTGATACCACCTCTGTCACGCTCCCTCAAAAATATCCATAATATTTAAAACTCAAGAAAACAAATCAATCCAGGATCCAAATACACATTTGAGGTCACTAAGAAAACATACAGAACAAAATTTCACCTCTATAGTCTACAATTTATAAACCCTGTGCAGTTCATAAACATACCACGCATCACTCGAAATTTCATACGATCTGAACTCCTCTCATCAAAATAATAACCCCAATATAAATTCACAAGTGGGGAAATCTAAGCAGTCACCAAACCAACGTTGACCATAAGTCATGTAATTACACAAATTTAACTTAACTTTCCAAAGGCAGGGAATTGGCTAATCAAACACATTTCCTATGCAATCTCTTCTGGAACTAGTACTAATATGTGGTACGATCCTTGGGTGAATGGGAAGAGTATATTTCAATTATATGGTGACAGAATACGAAAAGATCTCGGGGCTCCCAAAGATTGGAAGGTTTCTGAGTTCATTGCTAACGGTACCTGGTGTCTCCCTAATCCTATTTCCCCCGAAATGTTATCACTTTGGCCGACTATTATAGCTATTCCAATCACGAACAACTCTTCGGATAAACTTATTTGGCCTCATGACAATGGCAAATTTAGTGCCACATCTGCATGGAATCAAATTAGGCAAAGAAATAACAAGTGGGTCCCAAGCAGTTGGACATGGGATCGAAGGGATCACAAAGACATTCCTTATGTAAATGGCAGGCCCTTCTCAATAAACTACCTACAATAGACAATATGAAAAGAAGAGGTATCTATCATGTTAACCGATGCTCCCTTTGTATGCAACAAGAAGAAAACATTGACCACCTTTATTTTGCTTGTGATTATACAAAATGGATATGGAAGGAGATTCTCCAGCGATTTGAACTCAATAGACTGCCATGAACCAAACTTGCACCAAGAACTAGGCGAACTCATGCAATGTTTCTCAAGAAAAGGTCCTCTCACACAACCTGGCAAAGGTTACTTTTGGGATCGCTTATTTGGTGGATGTGGAAGGAGAGATGTAAAGAATCTTTAAATGTCAACACACAAACAATGCTCAGCTATTGAAAGAGATTATTAGAGACTCAAGATCCTCAGATGGAGCAAGATCTCAAAGCGAGCACTTTACCCAAAGAGAAAAATATATTTTTTATCAATTTTAATTTTGCTATTAGCTAAAGATCTTGGGAATGATGCCAAATTTTGATATATCTGGATAAACATTTTCTATTTTGATTATAATTAGGAGTTGTCTACAACATGTGTAGTCATAACTATCGCATTCGCACTCTATGAGTTACATGGCTTTGTCTATGACTTGTATAGATAAAGCTATCTTTTTTTTTTTCGGTCTCCTGATGTCCGTTTGGAGTTAGATAGCCTACAGTCTATTCCATTATGGGTATCCTTTCAAGGACTGCCTCTACATCTTTGGAGTCGACGTTTTATTGCAAAGTTATGCAGCACTTTGGGACAGCCACTCTACATCGACAAAGCAACAGCAGCTCAGACGAGATTAACATTTGCACAAGCATGTGTGCTGGTTTCTTCCGATGAAGATCTTCCTAATGAGGTTTTCTATCGTGATCTTGACGGAACACTTTCGGAAGGTACATGTCTCATATTCACGGAAGCCAACGATGTCGGTCGTTGCTTATCTTTTGGTCATCCAAATGGAGCTTGTTAGCAAACCCCAAATCCAACCACAAAAGGTCTATCGACCACGTCAAGCGCCAAGCAACAAAGTGATTCTTCTCTAATGGCAGAAGACCGATGGTGGCAAAAAACTATTGAGCATTCCGACTACGCAAGGAAAGCACCGCTGCACAGAAGGACAATTCCAAAACTTTATCTGTACCTATAATGTCGAGCCTTCCACAACAGAGGTTTCCCATGGTACTAGTGGACAGGAGAAACATAAGTCGGGAACTTCATCTCTTCCAATATCATGGATCCATCCACACTAGCTCAACGAACTCGAGGTCCAAGCAAATCTCGCTAGCAAGGATATTATTCCTCAACAAACTCAGGCCACAACAAACATTGCCAACAAGGATATTCTGTCTCAACAAACTCATGCTCCAATAAACCTCTATAGCCGATTGCTCCAACAAGTACTATCCAGGATATTGTGATGCAACAATCTTATCGAGCTTCAACAAACCCCTGCCAATCAAGACCACATGATTCAAGGTATTTTAAAGTTTAAAAATCTGCAAGCTGTAGATGAAGTCGATAAATATAGGAATAAAGCCATAAAAGGTAAGGATATTAAAGTGGGGAGGAAAATACAAAACCGAAAAGATAAGAAAAAGGATGGTACAATCCATCCAAAGTCGTAGGATGAATACCTTACTATCTTTTACAAATGAAGATAACATCTTTGGAATGTTCAGCGGACTTAATAATAGGAGAAATGTCGGGAGGTCAATAGAATAATCAAGTCCGCCGCATGTGATATTGTTATTCTAGTGGAAACAAAAATTAAACAATCGCGTTCAAGCTCAAAAGAATTTAATATGGCGGACAAAAAACTGTTTACCAATGACTCAAATGACACTTTTGGTAGAATATGGGTCTTATGACATCCTAACTCTATTAATGCTTGGTTTATTTACGCTCTTGATCAATTCATTCATCTTAAGATAGAGGATAAAAGAATGGCTGTCAATTCAATTTCTTTGGTATATATGCTTCAAACAAGTATGCAAGAAAGAAATACTCTTTGGTCCGACCGACTAATATTGTAAATGGCTGTCTCAATGTACCTTGGATTGTTCTTGGAGACTTTAATACTGTTAGGGTACACAAATGAAAAAATAGGGAGGTAAACAACTTTCAGGAAAAGCCGACTTAAAAAGTTCAATGATTACATTGACACTGCAGCATTGTTTGATATGAAATCTGTGGATAATTGGCTCTCCTGGAGTAATCAAGGTCTTTGCTAACAGAAAAAAAATAATGGCTCGACTTGATAGGTGTTTGATTAATCATGAATGGTTAACGGTTTACCCAGATTCACTTCTTGAGTATGTCTTTGCTTTGTTTTTCGACCATTCTTTAATGTATATACGCAGAAAAGCGACACCAAGAGGCAAGAAACCATTTAGATTCTTTAACATGTGGAGTACTCATCCTCAATTTCTTGATGTTATCGGATCGCTTGGAATGTTAATGCATGGATGGATCCCCCCCCCTTACATCTTATGTCAAAAGCTCAAAAGCCCTCAAAAGCAAACACTAAAATTTGGAATACAAATACCTTTGGCAATATTAACACCAGAGTTCAACTTTGCGAGAAAGGAACTAATGTCTATGCAACATGAGCTGCAACTTGACCAAATGATGAAAATATTATCTACAAAAGGCGGAAGCCAGAAATAACTTCATGCAAGCCTTAAAACAGGAGGAAAGTTTTGCAAAGCGAAGTCTCGACAACATTGGCTTACGCTAGGGATTCCAATACAAAATTTTTCTATGCTTCAATTGCTACTCGAATGGCTATTAACCGTGTCGACAAATGCGAGAGACAGAGATGATAATCTTATTGAGAAGTTGGATGAGGTTAAAGCACACACAGAGCAATTTTTTTATTCCTTACTCAATCAAGCTAGGAAACCTAATAACATTCATGTGGAGCCGACTAGAAAACTTGATTCAGAAGCTATTTCAATCCTCAATGCCCCAATTACAGATGACGAAATTGTATGTGTTGTCTTTAAGTCACCAAAGCACAAAAGCCCAGGTCCAGATGGATTTCCAACTGAATTTTACCAAACTGCTTGGTCTATTATTGGAAATGATGTGATCAAGGCTTGCCAACATTTTTTTCTCTTGGTCATATTCTTAGAGATGAATTGCACTTTTATTTCCTTAATTCAAGAATGGGGGGCTGATTCACTAGAGAACTATCGACCCATATCATTATGCAACTTTATTTACAAGATCATCTCCAAAGTATTGGCAAATAGAATGCAAAAGGTAATACACAAGATCATTAGCCCAAACCAAGCTGCTTTCATCAAAGGGAGAAGTATACATCATAACATTTTGCTTGCTAATGACTTGGTCAAAGATTTGCATTCAAAAGCAAGAGGGACAAAAATATGTTTTAAAGCTGATTTACAGAAAGCCTTGATTGAGTTAATAGGAAGTTTATCTATAAGATGCTCCTCGATATGAACTTTCCACAAAGAATGGGTTAATTGGATTCAATCTTGCTCGAAACTCCAAAGTTTTCGATACTCTTTAATGGCTCACCAATTGGTTTTCTTGGGAGCACGAATGGCATCCGACAAGGTGATCCACTCTCTCCGTATCTTTTTTTTACTATTGCGATGGAAGGACTTAGCTGTATGTTGGAACACGCTTGAGTCTTAAATGGCAGCATTAAGGTACCCATTCTTTGGTTGTTCATATATCACATATAACATTTTTGAGATGACTTACTTATCTTTCTCCAAAATGAACCAACTTCAAGAAAGAACCCGGCTACTATTATGAATGACTTTGGTATAGTTTCGGACTTGGTTAAATCATGAAAAAAGTAAAGTATATATGAGCCCTTACGTTGAGGATAATGTCTTTATTGCACAAACTTTGGGGGTTAGTGAGGGAAGCTTGCGGTTCCTTATTTGGGTCTCCGCTCATATCCACAGGCATTCACAAAACCCATGTCGACCTATCTTGCAGAAAATAAAGAATAGAATTTCTTCTTGGAAAAATAGGTTTCTATCAAAAAAGGGGATGACTTCGAACTCATCCGTTTCGGTATTGCACTCCTACTCTATATATTGGTGTAATGCATTTCTTCTACCTGCTGGACTTCTCCAAGATATTGAGCGGTTATTAATGAACTTCTTCCTGGGAATGGCACAAATGATAAGGCAATGCATATGGTAAATTGGGATAGCATTTGTAAAAGAAAAAGATGAAGGGGGGCTAAACTTGAGAAATACTAGAGATTGGAATCAAGCATGTGCGGTGCAGCAATTGTGGGATCTTTTGCAAAACAAATGTTCCTTATGGTCACTTTGGGTTTGCTAGGTATCTTTCAAAAGAATCAATCTGGGAAATTTCAACAAGAACATACCACTCTGCAGACTTGGAAAGGAATTTTAAAGGCAAGGAATTGGCTAATCAAACACATTTCCTATGCAATCTCTTGGAACTAGTACTAATATGTGGTACGATCCTTGGGTGAATGGGAAGAGTATATTTCAATTATATGGTGACAGAATACGAAAAGATCTGGGGCTCCCAAAGATTGGAAGGTTTCGAAGTTCATTGCTAACGGTACACTGGTGTCTCCCTAATCCTATTTCCCCCGAAATGTTATCACTTTGGCCGACTATTATAGCTATTCCAATCACGAACAACTCTTCAGATAAACTTATTTTGCCTCATGACAATGGCAAATTTAGTGCCACATCTGCATGGAATCAAATTAGGCAAAGAAATAACAAGTGGGTCCCAAGCAGTTGGACATGGGATCGATCGGGATCACAAAGACATTCCTTATGTACATGGTAGGCCCTTCTCAATAAACTACCTACAATAGACAATATGAAAAGAAGAGGTATCTATCATGTTAACCGATGCTCCCTTTGTATGCAACAAGAAGAAACTGTTGACCACCTTTATTTTGCTTGTGATTATACAAAATGGATATGGAAGGAGATTCTCCAAATGATTTGAACTCAATAGATTGCCTTAACCAAACTTGCACCAAGAACTAGGCGAACTCATGCAATGTTTCTCAAGAAAAGGTCCTCTCACACAACTGGCAAAGTTTACTTTCAGGATCGCTATTTGGTGGATGTGGAAGGAGAGATGTAACAGAATCTTTAAATGTCAACACACAAACAATGCTCAGCTATTGAAAGAGATTATTAGAGACTCAAGATCCTGTATGGAGCAAGATCTCAAAACGGAGCACTTTACCCAAAGAGAAAAATATATTTTTATCAATTTTAATTTTGCTATTAGCTAAAGATCTTGGGAATGATGCCAAATTTTGATATATCTGGATAAACATTTTCTATTTTGATTATAATTAGGAGTTATAGTCTATAACATGTGTAGTCATAAACGATTCAAGACTCTATGAGTTACATGGCTTTGTCTATGACTTGTATAGATAAAGCTATTTGTAGAAACTTTACACATAATCAATTTACTTTTACTTACCAAAAAAAAAAAAAAAATCGCATTTGCACTCTATGAGTTACATGGCTTTGTCTATGACTTGTATAGATAAAGCTATTTGTAGAAACTTTACACATAATCAATTTACTTTTACTTACCAAAAAAAAACTTTCCAAAATCCTAAACATGAGAGATCCTTTAACATACACAAAATCCACAAGTTTGGATTCATCGTCAACATTTGATTAGATACAGAGTGGCTCACACAACAAGTACATATATGCTAATAAAGATCTGTCCAAAATCTTCTAACTTTCTACTGCCTCGGCCCGATCTTAACATTTAAGCAAGCGATACGCTATCCTGAAAAATTTATACAACAACGGGGTGAGCATAAAGAGCTTAGCAAGTGACTAACATATCAATGTCAAAAGAGGACAATTTCCAACGAGCTAAAGTTTCAAAATGCAAGGCAGAACATACGAATTCATAGACGTAATATCATTAGGTGCAGAATCACAATTGACATTTCAATCATACATAATTGGTTCATAACAGAAGGGGCATAGAGTAATTGGAGCATATCAATGACAAATGAAACAGAATCAGAGCTTATCAATGGCATATGGAATGTCTCGGAGCATATCAATGGCGTATGGAACATTTCGAAGCATATAAACAATGAATGAACCAGTTCGAAGCATATCAATAACAAATACCGAACAGAAGCTCAAACGTCGTCTTTGACGTTGCATTCATATCATTCTTATCCAAAGCATGAACAGAAACACATAACCAAAGCTCTGGATATCATATCAAACATACAGAAGGTGTAGTGGGACCACAGACAAAATGTGATTCATCCATTTCTGAATGACCACCAGACAGAAGTCTCCCACGTCTGGGAGCTCCATCCACCCACGTCTAGGTGAAGCTAGAGGGGGCCGGCAGAGCATCGCAAGCTCTAAACACATACCCTTTACCATTTCTGGCAAAGGTCCACATAAATCTCACATACCCTTTACCATTTCTGGCAAAGGTCTACATACATAAATCCCACAAACATCAGAGTACAAGAGGGCAGTTTGATCAATAAATAGCATATATCGGAAGCACACGCGGAACAACAAAACGTACATGTGCCTTTACGAGACAATACGATGCAAGCAACAATTTTCTCACCAATGTATTCAGATTTAGAATGAAATAAAAGCAAGGGTATACCGGGATTCCAAGCAATCATATTTAGCTCAATTCAAATAAGAAGGTTAGATGAATTCAATTTCCAAGGGAATGAAACAGAATACGCGAAATCGACCGAAGCTCGATTTCTGACAGAATTCCAGTGGCACATAGAACAAATACTTCAGATTATCAATTATGCTCCAATACCCTTAAGAAAGTTGTTGTTGAAAGATATATCAATCTGTTTTCTGTTGAAACAAGTTTCGTACGAATCATGGTTTCTAACAAGGAGTTACCTTTGATTTGGGAATGCAAGGTCAAAAACACAATCACTGTTTTGCAGAATACATAGGGCCGGATTCAACAGATAATAGGGTAGGCATTTGAATTCCAAAATTTTCAACCTATTTGTCAAAAGAAAGGTTTTCAAGTCTAGTTTCGGACGTAGTCAGTTTGGTATAATTTAGAATTTTCAACAGGAACTTATAGGTATTTTAGTATCAAAAGGTCAGAAATTTTGATCCCTATTTTGTAGCATCTATTGGCTCATTAGAAATAGATGTTTGGGTAAGTATTCGGTGTTCAAAATCTTCAAAATCTGTGTCAAAAGAAAGATATAAGAGTCTGTTTTCAAACAAACTAGGTCCTACCCAAATCTGCTTTTCGTATCAAAAATTATAGCAGGAACAGTATATAGGGGTCAATTTACCGAAAAATTTCAGAATCCTTGGTTCTATGTCCAAAGAGAGACATTTCCGGTTCTAAATGGAAATCTTTCCGATCTTTTTGAACCAATATAAGAACAGAAGCTAATATTCTGTAGGATGTGGTTAGAACACTTGTCTTTGAGAATTATAGCCCTAAATGAGAAGAATTGAACAAGAAACCTTAAAGCCCCAATTTTCTTCTTCTTCTTCTTCTTTCTTTCTTTCTTTCCCAGATCATCCACGCAGCTGCCTTCTCTGCTTCCTTAAGAACGAAGGCAGAGAGGCTTAAACGGTGGGATTTTAATTTTTTATACATTTTACAGTTTAGTCCTTGTATTTAACATATTTACGATTAGGTCCTCAGGGTTTACATATAGGTCCTCAGATTTTTTTTTTTTAACAAATCCTCCAACTCTTATGAATAAGTACTCAGATTCATACTTTGACTTTTTATCAAATTTAAAATAGATACATACATTACAACTAGAAACTTATACGAAAATTCAGAAATGAGAGATGTTACATTTTGGCCCATTTATGGGCTCTTTTGGCCAGTTTTTGGGCCGTTCTTGTGTGTCGCGGCGAACGACGTGTGCGGAGCAAAACGTCAGCCATCTTAGCACCCAGGAACCCCCCGGGTGGCACAGGGCAGGATGGGGCATTCGTATAGCAAGGATGGTGCTGCCACTCGCTTCGCTCGCTGTCCACCGCTCGCCCGCTCAACAAAAAATGGCCAGTTTTGGCCCATTTCTGGGTAGTTTTGGCTAGTTTTTGTGCAGTTCTTGCGTGCCACGGTGAACGACGTGAGCGGAGCAAAATGTCAGTTTCTCAGCACCCTAGAACCCCTCGGATGGCACAGGGCTGGATGGTGCATTAAGTATGCTTGAGGACGGTGCGGCCACTCGCCGGCTTCATTTGTCTGCGGCTCTGCATTTTCTTCCTTCGACCAAAAAATGGCCAGTTTTGGCCCGTTTTTGGGCTCTTTTGGCTAGTTTTTGGGCCGTTCTTGTGTGTCGCGGCGAACAACGTGAGAGGAGCAAAACATCAGCCTTCTCAGCACCCTGGAACCCCCCGGGTGGCACAGGGCGGGATGGGGCATTCGTATAGCAGGGACGGTGCTGCCTCTCGATTCGCTCGCTGTCCGTCGCTCGCCGCTCACTCGCTCAGCCAAAAATGGCTAGTTTTGGCCCTTTTTGCGCCGTTTTGGCTAGTTTTTGGGCAGTTCTTGCATGCCGCGGCGAATGACGTGAGCAGAGCAAAAATCAACCATCTCAGCGCCCTCGAACCCCCTGGGTGGCACAGGGCTGGATGGTGCATTCGTATAGCAGGGACGGTGCTGCTTGTCGCTTCGCTAGCTGTCCTCCGCTCGCCGCTCGCTCGTTCAGCCAAAAATGGCCAGTTTTGGCTCATTTTTCGGTTGTTTTGGCCTATTTTTAGCTCGTTCTTGTGTGCCGTGGCGAAAGACATTAGCGGAGCAAAACGTCAGCCATCTCAGCACACTGGAACCCCCCGGGTGGCACAGGACAGGATTGGGCATTCGTATAGCAGCGATGGTGCCGCCTCTAGCTTCGCTCGCTCAGCCAAAAATGGCCAGTTTTGGCCCTTTTTGGGTCGTTTTGGTCAGTTTTTGGGCAGTTCTTGCGTGCCGCGGCGAACGACGTAAGCGGAGCAAAACGTCAGCCATCTCAGCACCCTGGAACTCCCCAAGTGGTACATGGCTGGATGGGGCATTCGTATAGCAAGGATGGTGCTGCCACTCGCTTCGCTCGCTATCCGCCGCTCGCCCGCTCAGCAAAAAATGGCCAGTTTTGGCCCATTTTTGGACTGTTTTGGCTAGTTTTTGGGCAGTTCTTGCGTACCGCTGCGAACGACGTGAGCGGAGCAAAACGTCAGCCATCTCAGCACCCTATAACCCCTCGGATGGCACAGGGCTGGATGGTGCATTCGTATAGCAGGGACGGTGCTGCCTCTCGCTTCGCTCGCTGTCCGCCGCTTGCAGCTCGCTCGCTAAGCCAAAAATGGCCGGTTTTGGCTCGTTTTTGGGCAGTTCTTGCGTGCCACGGCAAACGATATGAGCGGAGCAAAACGTTAGCCATCTCAGCTCCCTGGAACCCCCCGGGTGGCACAGGGCTGGATGGTGCATTCGTGTTGCAGGGACGGTGCTCCCTATCACTTCGCTCGCTGTCCGCCGCTCGCCGCTCGCTCGCTCAGACAAAAATGGCCTGTTTTGGCCCCTTTTTGGGCTGTTTTTGCAAGTTTTTGGGCCGTTCTTGTGTGCCGCGGTAAACGACGTGAGCGGAGTAAAACGTCAGCCATCTCAGCACCCTGGAACCCCCCGGGTGGTACAGGGCTGGATGTGGCATTCGTATAGTAGGGATGGTGCTGCCTCTCGCTTCGCTCGCTGTCCGCCGCTCGCCGCTCGCTCGCACAACCAAAAATGTCAAGTTTTTGCCCGTTTTTGGGCTGTTTTGGCCAGTTTTTGGGCCGTTATTATGTGCCGCGGTGAAAGACGTGAGCGGAGCAAAACGTCAGCCACCTCAGCACCCTGGAACCCCCGGGTGGCACAGGGCTGGTTGGGGCATTCGTATAGCAGGGACGGTGCTGCCTCTCGATTCGCTCGCTGTCCGCCGCACGCCGCTCGCTCGATCAGCCAAAAATGGCCAGTTTTGGCCTGTTTTTGGGCCGTTTTGGCCAGTTTTTGGGCAGTTCTTGCGTGCCGCGGCGAGCGACGTGAGCGGAGCAAAACGTCACCCATCTCAGCATCCTGGAACCCCCCGGGTGGCACAAGGCTGGATGGGGCATTCTGATATAGGGGACGGTGCAGCCTCGCCCATTTCGCTGTTCACCGCCGCTTCGCCTTCTCTCGCTCAGCAAAAATGGTAAGTTTTGGCATTTTTTTTTGCTGTTTTGGCTAGTTTTTAGGCAGTTCTTGCGTGCCGCGGCGAACGAAGTGAGCGGCGCAAAACGTCAGCCATCTCAGCACCCTGGAACCCCCCGGGTGGTACAAGGCTGGATGGGGCATTCGTATTGCAGGGACGGTGCTGCCTCTCGTTACGCTCGCTGTCTGCCTCTCCCCGATCGCTCGCTCAGCCAAAAATGGCCAGTTTTTGCCCGATTTGTGCTGTTTTGGCCCGTTTTTGGGCTTTTTTGGCCAGTTTTTGGGTCGTTCAAGTGTGCCGCAGCGAACTTTGTGAGCGGAGCAAAATGTCAGCCATCTCATCACCTTGGAACCCCCCGGGTGGCACAGGGCTGGATGGGGCATTCGTATAGCAGGGACGGTGCTGCCTCTCACTTCGCTCGCTGTCCGCCGCTCGCTCGCTCAGCCAAAAATGGCCAGTTATGGCTCGTTTTTGGGCTGTTTTGGCTAGTTTTTGGGTAGTTCTTGCATGCCGCGATGATCGACGTGAGCGGAGCAAAACGTCAGCCATCTCAGCATCCTGGAACCCCCTGGATGGCACAAGGTTGGATGGGGCATTCGTATAGCAGGGATGGTGTTGCCTCTCGCTTAGCTCGTTGTCCGCCGCATGTCGCTCGCTCGCTCAGCCAAAAATGGCCAGTTTTGGTCCGTTTTTGGGCCGTTTTGGCCAATTTTTGGGCAGTTCTTGCGTGCCGCGGTGAACAACGTGAGCGGAGCAAAAAGTCAGCTATCTCAGCACCCTGGACCGCGCGGGTGGCATAGGGCTGGATGGTGCATTCGTATAGCAGGGACGGTGCTGCCTCTCGCTTCGCTCGCTGTCCGTTGCTCGCCGCTCGCTAGCTCAACCAAAAATGGCCAGTTTTGGCCTATTTTTGGGCCGTTTTGGCCAGATTTTGGACCATTCTTGCGTGCCACGGCGAACAACGTGAGCGGAGCAAAACGTCAGCCATCTCAGCACCCTAGAACCCCCCGAGTGGCACAGGGCTGGATGGGGCATTCGTATAGCAGGGACGGTGCTGCCTCTCGCTTCGCTCGCTGTCCGCTGCTCGCCGCTCACTCGCTCAGCCAAAAATGGCCCGTTTTGGCCCTTTTTGGGCTGTTTTGGCCAGTTTTTGGGTTGTTCTTGTGTGTCACGGCGAACGACGTGAGCGGAGCAAAACGTTCGCCATCTCAGCACCCTGGACTGCCCCGGGTAGCACAGGGCTGGATGGTACATTCGTATAGTAGAGACGGTGCTGCCACTCGCTTCGCTCGCTGTCCGCCGCTCGCTCGCTCAGCCAAAAATGGCCAGTTTTGGCTCGTTTTTGGGCTGTTTTGGCTTGTTTTTGGGCCGTTCTTGTGTGCCATGGTGGACGACGTGAGCGGAGCAAAACGAAAGCCATCTCAGCACCCTAGAACCCCCTGGGTGGCACAGGGCTGATGGGGCATTCGTATAGTAGGGACGGTGCTGCCTCTCGCTTCGCTCGCTGTCCGCCGCTCGTCGCTCTTTCGCTCAGCCAAAAATGGCAAGTTTTGGCCAGTTTTTGGGCTGTTTTGGCATGTTTTTGGGCAGTTCTTGTGTGCCATGGCGAACGACGTTAGCAGAGCAAAACTTTAGCCATCTCAGCACCCTGGACCCCCCCGGGTGGCACAGGGCTGGATGGTGCATTCGTATAGCAGGGACGGTGCTGCCTCTCTCCTTGCTCGCTATCCGCCGCTCGTCTCTCGCTCGCTCAGCAAAAAATGGCCAGTTTTGGCCCGTTTTTTGGTTGTTTTGGTCAGTTTTTGGGCCGTTCTTGTGTGTCGTGGCGGACGACGTGAGCGGAGCAAAACATCAGCCATCTCAGCACCCTAGAACCCCCCGGGTGGCACAGGGCTGAATGGGACATTCGTATAGTATGGACGGTGCTGCCTCTCGCTTCGCTCGCTGTCCGTCGCTCGCCGCTCGCTCGCTCAGCCAAAAATGGCAAGTTTTGGCCCGTTTTTGGGCTCTTTTAGCTAGTTTTTGGGCCTTTCTTGTGTGCCGCGGCGAACGACGTGAGCGGAGCAAAACGTCAGCCATCTCAGCACCCTGGAACCCCCCGGGTGGCACAGGACAGGATGGGGCATTCGTATAGTAGGGACGGTGTTGCCTCTCGCTTCGCTCGTTGTCCGCTTCTCGCCGCTCGCTCGCTCAGCCAAAAATGGCCAGTTTTGGCGCATTTTTGGGTCGTTTTGGTCAATTTTTGGGCAGTTCTTGCGTGCCGCAGCGAACGAAATAAGCAGAGGAAAAAGTCAGCCATCTTAGCACCCTAGAACCCCCCGGGTAGTACAGGGCTGTATGGGGCATTCGTATAGCAAGGATGGTGCTTCCACTCGCTTCGCTCGCTGTCCGCCGCTCGCCCGCTCAGTAAAAAAAGGTCAGTTTTGGTCCATTTTTGGGTTGTTTTGGCTAGTTTTTGGGCAGTTCTTGCGTGCCACGGCGAACGACGTGAGCAGAGCAAAAGGTCAGCCATCTCAGCACCCTGGAACCCCCCGGGTGGCACAGGTCTGGATGGGACATTCGTATAGCAGGGACGGTGCTGCCTCTCGCTTCCCTCGCTGTCCACCGCTCGCTCGCTCAGCCAAAAATGGCCGATTTTGGCTCGATTTTGGGCTCTTTTGGCCAGTTTTTGGGCCGTTCTTGTGTGCCGCGGTGAACGACGTGAGTGGAGCAAAACGTCAACCTTCTCAGCACCCTGGAACCCCCCGGGTGGCACAGGGCAGGATGGGACATTCGTATAGCAGGGACGGTGCTGCCTCTCGCTTCGCTCGCTGTCCGCCGCTCGCCGCTCGCTCGCTCAGCCAAAAATGGCTAGTTTTGGCCCATTTTTGGGCCGTTTTGGCAAGTTTTTGGGCAGTTCTTGCGTGCCACGGCGAACGACATGAGTGGAGAAAAACGTCAACCATCTCAGTGCGCTAGAACCCCCTGGGTGGCACAGGGCTGGATGGTGCATTCGTATAGCAGGGATGGTGCTCCCTATCGCTTCTATCGCTGTCCGTCGCTCGCCGCTCGCTGTCCGCAGCTCGACGCTCGCTCGCTCAGCCAAAATTGGCCAGTTTTGGCCCGTTTTGGTTAGATTTTGGGCCGTTCTTGCGTGCCGCAGCTAACGGCGTGAGCGGAGCAAAACGTCAGCCATCTCAACACCTTGGAACCCCTAAGGTGGTATAGGGCTATATGGGGCATTCGTATAGCAGGGATAGTGCTGTCTATCGGTTCGCTCGCTGTCCGCCGCTCGCTCGCTGTCCGCCGCTTGCTCGCTCAGCCAAAAATGGCAAGTTTTGGCTCGTTTTTGGGCTGTTTTGGCTAGTTTTTTGGCAGTTCTTGTGTGCAGCGGTGAACGACGTGGGCAGAACAAAACATCAGCCATCTCAGCACCCTGGAACCCCCCAGATGGCACAAGGCTAGATGGCGCATTCGTATAGCAAGGACGGTCCTGCCTCTCGCTTTGCTCGCTGTCTGCCACTCGCCGCTCGCTCGCTTAGCCAAAAATGGCTAGTTTTGGCCCGTTTTTGGGTTGTTTTGGCCAGTTTTTTGGCAGTTCTTGCATGCCGCGGCGAATGACATGATCGGAGCAAAAAGTCAGCCATCTCAGTACCCTGGAACCCCCCGGGTGGCACAGGGCTGGATGGGGCATTCGTATAGTAGGGACGGTGCTGCCTCTCGCTTCGCTCACTGTCCGCCGCTCGCCGCTCGCTCGCTCTGCCAAAAATGGCCAGTTTTTGGGCCGTTTTGGCCAATTTTTGGGCAGTTCTTGTGTGCTGCGTCGAACGACGTGAGCGGAGCAAAACTTCAGTCATCACAAAACCCTGGAACCCCCCTTGTGGCACAAGGCTGGATGGGGCATTCGTATAGCAGGGACGGTGCTGCCTCTCTCTTCGCTCGCTGTCCGCCGCTCGCTCGCTCAGCCAAAAACGGCTAGGTTTGGCCCTTTTTGGGCAATTTTGGCTAGTTTTTGGGCAGTTCTTGCATGCCGCGGCGAACGACGTGAGCGGAGCAAAACGTCAGCCATCTCAGAACCCTAGAAACCCCCGGGTGGCACAGGGCTGGATGGGGCATTCGTATAGTAGGGACGGTGCAGCCTCTCGCTTCGCTCGCTGTCCACCGATCGCCGCTCGCTCACTCTGCCAAAAATGGCCAGTTTTTGGGCAGTTATTGTGTGCCACGGCGAACGACATGAGCGGAGTAAAACTTAAGCCATCTCAGCACCCTGGAACCCCCCGGGTGGTACACGGCTGCATGGGGGCATTTGTATAGTAGGGACGGTGCTGCCTCTCGCTTCGCTCGCTGTCCGCCGCTCGCCGCTCGCTCGCTCAGCCAAAAATGGCAAGTTTTGGCCCATTTTTGGGCTATTTTGGCCAGTTTTTGTGCCGTTATTGTGTGCCACGGTGAACGGCGTCTTGTGAACAAAACGTCAGACCATCTCAAGACACCTGGAACCCCGGGTGGCATAGGGCTGGATGGGGCATTCAGATAGTAGGGGACGGTGCTACCTATCGCCGGCTGCTGCCACCTTCGCTGCTTTCGACGCTTAAGCCAAAATGGCCCTTTTTTTGGGCCGTTTTGGCCAATTTTGGCAGTTCTTGCGTCGCAATGAGCGGCGATATGAGCGAACAAAGGTCACCTGACTCGACATCCCGGAACCCCCCGAGTGGCACAAGGCTGGATAGGGCATTCAGATAGCAGGGGCGGTGCTGCCTCTCGCTTAAGCTTCGCTGTTCGCCTTTCGTCTCTCTCTCTTTCAGCAAAAATGGCAAGTTTTGGCCCGTTTTTTTTGGGCTCTTTTGGCCTGTTTTTGGGCCGTTCTAGTGTCTTGCGGCGAACGGCGTGGCGGAGCAGAGCGTCGACCATCTCAAAGACTCAGGGAACCCCGGTGGCACAGGGGCTGGAAGGGGCATTCGATAGCATGGATGGTGCTGCCACTCGGCCACCCGGGTTGTCGCCGCTTCGCCCATTCAGTAAAAAATGGCCAGTTTTAGCCCATTTTTGGGCTGTTTTGGCTAGTTTTTGGGCAGTTCTTGCGTGCCGCGGCGAACGACGTGAGCGGAGCAAAACGTCAGCCATCTCAGCACCTGGAACCCCTCGGATGGCACAGGGCTAGATGGTGCATTCGTATAGCAGGGACGGTGCGGCCTCTCGCTACGCTCGCTTTCCGCCGCTCGCTCGCTTAGCCAAAAATGGCCAATTTTGGCCTGTTTTTGGGCTCTTTTGGCCAGTTTTTGGGCCGTCCTTGTGTGTCGCGGCGAACTACGTGAGAGGAGCAAAACGTCAGCCTTCTCAGCGCCCTGGAATCCCCCAGGAGGCAAGAAACCGTTTAGATTCTTTAACATGTGGAGTACTCATCCTCAATTTCTTGATGTTATCAGATCTGCTTGGAATGTTAATGTGCATGGATCCCCCCCTTACATCTTATGTCAAAAGCTCAAAGCCTGTAAAGCAGCACTAAAGGAGTGGAATACAAATACCTTTGGCAATATTAACACCAGAGTTCAATTTTGCAGAAAGGAACTAATGTCATTGCAACATGAGCTGCAACTTCAGCCAAATGATGAAAATATTATCTACAAAGAGGCAGAAGCCAGAAATAACTTCATGCAAGCCTTAAAACAGGAGGAAAGTTTTGCAAAGCAGAAGTCTCGACAGATTGGCTTACACTAGGGGATTCCAATACAAAATTTTTCTATGCTTCAATTGCTACTCGAAGGGTTGTTAACCGTATCAGCAAATGTAGAGACAAAGATGATAATCTTATTGAGAATTTAGATGAGGTTAAAGCACACACAGAGCAATTTTTTTATTCCTTACTCAATCAAGATGAGAAACCTAATAACATTCATGTGGAGCCGACTAGAAAACTTGATTCAGAAGGTATTTCAATCCTCAATGCCCCAATTACAGATGACGAAATTGTATGTGTAGTCTTTAAGTCACCAAAGCACAAAAGCCCAGGTCCAGATGGATTTCCAGCTGAATTTTACCAAACTGCTTGGTCTATTATTGGAAATGATGTGATCAAGGCTTGCCAACATTTTTTCTCTTCAGGTCATATTCTTAGAGAGATGAATTGCACTTTTTTTTCCTTAATTCCGAAGAATGCCGGGGCTGATTCACTAGAGAACTATCGACCCATATCATTATGCAACTTTATTTACAAGATCATCTCCAAAGTATTGGCAAATAGAATGCAAAAGGTAATACACAAGATCATTAGCCCAAATGCTTTCATTAAAGGGAGAAGTATACATCATAACATTTTGCTTGCTAATGACTTGGTCAAAGATTTGCATTCAAAAGCAAGAGGGTCAAAAATCTGTTTTAATGCTGATTTACGGAAAGCCTTTGATTCAGTTAATAGGAAGTTTATCTATAAGATGCTCCTCGATATGAACTTCCCACAGCAATGGGTTAATTGGATTCAATCTTGCCTAGAAACTCCAAAGTTTTCGATACTCTTTAATAACTCACCAATTGGTTTTTTTGGGAGCACGAATGGCATCTGACAAGGTGATCCACTCTCTCCGTATCTTTTTACTATTGCGATGGAAGGACTTAGCTGTATGTTGGAACACGCAGTCTTAAATGGTAGCATTAAGGTACCCATTGCTGGTTCTGTTCATATATCACATATAACATTTGCAGATGACTTACTTATCTTTCTTCAAAATGAACCAACTTCAGTAAAGAACCTGGCTACTATTATGAATGACTTCGGTATGGTTTCTGGACTTCAGTTAAATCATGCGAAGAGTAAAGTATATATGAGCCCTTACGTTGAGGATAATGTCTTTATTGCACAAACTTTGGGGGTTAGTGAGGGAAGCTTGCCAGTTCCTTATTTGGGTCTCCCGCTCATATCCATAGGCATTCACAAAACCCACTGTCAGCCTATCTTGCAAAAAATAAAGAATAGAATTTCTTCTTAGAAAAATAGGTTTCTATCAAGAGCAGGACGACTCGAACTCATCCGTTCGGTATTGCACTCCTACTCTATATATTGGTGTAATGCATTTCTTCTGCCTGCTGGACTTCTCCAAGATATTGAACGGCTTCTTCTGGAATGGCACAAATGATAAGGGCATATGGTAAATTGGGATAGCATTTGCAAACCGAAAGATGAAGGGGGGCTAAACTTGAGAAATACTAGAGATTGGAATCAAGCATGTCTGGTGCAGCAATTGTGGGATCTTTTGCAAAACAAATGTTCCTTATGGTCACATTGGATTTCTGCTAGGTATCTTTCAAAAGAATCAATCTGGAAAATTTCAACAAGAACATACCACTCTGCAGCTTGGAAAGGAATTTTAAAGGCAAGCTAATCAAACACATTTCCTATGCAATCTCTTCTGGAACTAGTACTAATATGTGGTACGATCCTTGGGTGAATGGGAAGAGTATATTTCAATTATATGGTGACAGAATACGAAAAGATCTTGGGGCTCCCAAAGATTGGAAGGTTTCTGAGTTCATTGCTAACGGTACCTGGTGTCTCCCTAATCCTATTTCTCCCGAAATGTTATCACTTTGGCCGACTATTATAGCTATTCCAATCACGAACAACTCTTCAGATATACTTATTTGGCTTCATGACAATGGCAAATTTAGTGCCACATCCGCATGGAATCAAATTAGGCAAAGAAATTGTTAGGATCGGAGCAGCACTAAGAGGGGGGGGGGTGAATTAGTGCAGCGGATAAAAACTTCGGTTTTAAAAAAAATCTTTCGTATGAAGAGAGCGGAACTTGACAAGTTTAATCTTGAAAGCGTATTCTTAAATATGTGCAGCAAAAGTAATAAGGAACTAGAGCATATAAGAAGATTTGCAATAATATAAATAACAATAATGAAACGCAAACCACAGATCACGCCGATTTTAGAGTGGTTCGGTCAAATGACCTACTCCACTTGCGAGGCCCCTCTTCGATGAGGCTCCCACCTTCCACTAGCAAGCTTCTTGAAATGGAAGGGTAAATACCCCTCTTACAACTCTTTACAAGCGGTTCACTCTCTTACAGATTTTCGAGAAGAGATGAGGTGAACACTAGCAAATTGAAAAGAAAGCAAGCTAACACTTTTCTAAGATCTTTCTCTCAAACTCTTGCTACTCAAAAGGTTGTTATCTCAGCTGAGATTTGAGGGGTATTTATAGGCCTCAAGAGGATTCAAATTTGGGCTCCAAAATTTGGGCTCCAAAATTCAAATCCTCTTTGGGTTCCGATCTTTGGCGGTGCCACGCCACTTCCCCAAATGGTGCCACCAAGCTTCTGGTCTTTGGCGGTGCCACCAAAAAGTGTCAAGGTGTCACCAGCACCAGGTCTTTGGGTGGTGGTGCCACTGCCCACAGTGTTTTCAGCCCTTCTGAGTGTTTTTCAGCCCCATAGCCTATAGTGTTTTCAGCCCTCTGATGTTATAGGCCCATACTTGGGTTATAGGATTAATACCTAATCCTAACCCTAATTAACATGCTAACTACGAATTTTAAAGACATTATATAAGCTATTACAAAGTCCATAAGTCAAGACTTCTTCCCGTGAAGCCCGGGTGAACTTTTCAAATGGTCTTCGATAAACTCGGAAACCATTCTACGGACTCGGCAAGCTCTTAAACTTCACGATTTGATCTTGGCGAGTTCCAATGAGCTTCTTCGCAAGCTCCGATCTCTCTCGGCAAACTCTGCGAACTTCCCACGAACCTTCGGCGAGCTTCAAAAAACCCTTCGCAAGCTCCCTACTCATTCTCGGCTAGTTCGCAGGCGTTCGGATGATCCGCCGGACTTCCGTGAACTCTTGAACTCCCAACGAATCCTTCATTCTTGACTCCACACTTTGTTTCACTTTATGCCTTCATCGTTATCGTAGTTAATCCTGCACATGCAAACCAAAACTCTACTCCGATCTAGACAGTTATTACAACGCCGAATTGACATTACATTTGTTCCGAAGACATTCATTGGTTGGCGCCGTGCGATTCTTTAGCACATCGTCCTCTCTTGCGGCTTGTTGTCCAATCGACGGTTGACTCCATACCCCGATATCCTTGGTGCAATTCGCTCTTCTTGCCCGATGCCCGACGTTGAAGCCTTCTACCGTCCAATATCGACGTGATCTCCTCCGGCAACGTCAATTCCTCCCTGCGTTAACTGTCTAATTCTGATCGAGTAGACCTGCATCACTCAAAATGCAGTTAAACATCTAAACACAATCAATTAGTTTCATCATCAAATCTGGAGATTCAACAATCTCCCCTTTTTGATGATGACAACTAATTGATGACTAACGGAGTTAACCTTAACTCCCCGGAGTTTAAACAAACTCCCCTTATCAATATGCCATTGATAGAACACTTGGATTATCTCAAATCCAAGTAACATTCATCATATGTTATGAAAAACATTTAAACCATCATGCAAATATATAAAATGTTTAATTCAATGCATGAAGTCATCAATATACTTCTCCCCCTATGTCATCAACAAAAAGGAGAAGTAGCTCTAGCTATTTTAAAAGATATGCAAGTTTTTACAACATGAAGCTAGATTTTCATCACAACATATAGGCACAAAAGCATGGCAATTCAACACTTGAATTTTTGTGCAAGATTACACTTTGCTTTTCTTTGCAAGTAACAATATTTATGATGTTTGATATAGCAAATTTTATATCATGCGAGGTAGCAAACTTTTGTGATGTTTCAAGATAGTAAGTTCTTTCTTCTCTTTTGAGAAGTGCTATTATTTTCGCTTCCTTTACAAAGTGCAAGCTAGCAAAGTGTTTGAAAAGTGAGCAAGTTTTGCAACATAGAAGCTAGCAAAAAAATTTCTGAAAAAAGACAAGATAGCTTTTCTTGTTGGAGTGTGTAAGCTATCGATTCTTGCTTCCTATTGTAATGTGTAGGTTGCAAGTCTTGCTTCTTGAGATAGGCAAGATAGTGATGTTCAAAGAAGACAACTTTTGCTTCTTAAAATAAGCAAGTTAGTAATCTTTGCTACTTAAGATAGGCAAGCTAGCAATAACTTTCTCCCCCTTTGTTAATGTCAAAAAGAAGGAGAGGAACCAATGATTTAGACTTTTACATCAACTTTGCATCAATCAATATTTCAATCATCACATGATGCATACAAGACAATAATGTAATGAAATCATTTTCACGAAGGATACCAATGTGAAAATTCACTAAGGATCACATGAAACAATCACAAATCATGATATCATTATGCGATACATCATGATATGATAATAGTCTAAAAAAAAATAATTTGTGATACATGTGATACATTGCGATACACTAAAAAAAAATTCATTGAGATGCTTTTAAGGATATCAACATATTTTTTATACAAAGCATGGCAAGAGCAATTTTGTTGCAAGTTTTCTAAGTTTTGCAATTTTTACTTCTTTCGAGATAGCAATTCTTTGCTTCTCTATGAAGCTAACAACTTTTACGATATGCAAGTTTTACTACATATAAGCTAGCAAATTTAAAGATTTGCAAGTTAGCATATTTGCTTTTCTTTTTGCGATGTGCATGATAGCATTTCTTTGTAATGTTTAATATAGCAAATTGTACATTATGTTAGCTAGCAAATTAAAGATGTTCAAGAAAGCAAGCACTTTCTTCTCTTTTGAGAAGTGTCAATTTTTTTGCTTCCTTAGCAAAAATGTCAACCTAACAAGAGACAATGTTTTACATGAGGCAAGCAAACAATTTGGCAAGTGTTACATTTGCATCTTCTCTTTAGATGTGCAAGAAAGTAAGGAAGTTTTTGCATTTTCCTGACTTGTGCAAGGTAGCTAATTTTTGTTTGAGATGACCCTTTACATCAATTCAAGATAGCACATTAGTAACTCTCTCTCCCGTTGTCATTGGCAAAAAGAAAGGAAGATTCAAGTCATGAATATCAAAATAATAATTTTGTCATAAGTATTTCATCATTGCGTATATCATTATTACATGCATAATACCAAATCATCATATATTCAAAACATATTAACTCATCATTATATGCATGATTCCAAATCATCATTCATATCATTTCAATCATTGTTTCAATCATCACTATAACTCATCATGCACATGATGTAAAATTATCTAACATGATACAAATATTTATTTTCAAAATGTTTATCACTATTTTTATGTATGATAATAAAGTATTCATGATGCATATATCATCACAATACAAAGCAATTGCATGCATAATTTCAAAGTATAAATATTTCAAATCATGAAGATATTAACTTGTCAAATTTCATCCGATCATTCATGATTATAACTTTTCATTTGTATACATCAAAATAATATCAAGAGTATTTCATGCATAATTTTAATCACCACATAAGGAATATCAAGAAGAAAGTAATTGGGTGATGCGATAAACATTTCATGAATACAAGGAATTGTATAAAAATCATATCATGAAAAGATAATAATAGAAGACACATTTTTTTTTTGAAAAATCTCCTCTTAAATAATCAAGGAAAAATCTTAGGAGATCGATTAATGAAAAAATCTTGATTCATAATAAATCTTAATTTGTAAATATCACGGAATCAAGATCATGATTTTGAATAAAACTCATTCAAATTCAAATCATCCAAATCATCAAAATCTCAACATTTCTTTCAAGAGATTCAAAATGGCATAGATAGTTTTATTGGTCTCTTAGGTAGAAATCAATAAGATAAAGGATTACATTTCATTTTTATAAATTTCTATTCATGTGATTTGCTTCTTATGAGCATGCCTTAGTCTTTATATGCCAAATCAATATAAGCATTAAAGTTCAAGATGTAAAGGCAAAATCTTATAAGACAACTCATTTATAAAATATTCATCATGTTTATTTTCATGAGATTCATAAGATTAGTAAAATAAATTCATTAATCTCAATAGAATAGAAAATTCATTTCCATTTCATACAATTGATTTCATGTGAGAGTGTTCAAGTCTTTTTTGTGAAAACATTGTATCATCATTTAAAGTCAAAACATAAGTTTTAGTCATAAAGCCGTCAAGCCCAAACACATCAAAAAATAAAACATCATGATATCACATCTATCATCAAAAGACTATCAAGAAATTCATACATAGATGTACATGCACTATGTCATCTTAATTCGTCATCAAAAAATGATTAAACCAAAAACATGTTAATCCAAAATGAGAGTATCAAATCAACATTTACTTCAAAAACTCATGCATGACATAAAATCATCAAAATACACATGCATGGATTAATCCTAAGCATTATCACATATCATATAACTATAATCCATAATGTTGCATACATCATTCAATATTTCAAAACATAACATGCATGAAACCTTAGCAATATACTTTTTTCATTGATCAAATTTTAGTTTTTTTTTTCAAAGATGCTAAAAAAAAAAACATGATATAATTTTTGAAAAAAAATTTTTTTTTTTTATTCCTATTCCTACTATCTAAATTAAACACTCATGAAAAACTTCAAGTAATTTCAAAATAATTCAAGAGAGTTGAGTTAGTTACCTTGTAGTGAAGCCCATCAAAGCCCAATTAAGCGTTTCATCTTTGGAAGTTCTTGATTCATCCTTGGGTGCCTTCCTTTTCTTTGGCCTCTTTCTCCGTTCAAGTTCATTGTTCATTTTAGATTTTTGTTTAATGAACTTATTAAGAGTTAGTGTTCAAGTTCAAGTTCATCATTGTCCTCATCACTTGAGTCATCGCTCAAGTGGTATTTATTTGTCCAGGAGTTCCAAATCCTTCCTATTCTTTGGAAGGTGGTTCAAATGTTCATTGTGTTTATCATGTGCATTGCACACCATTTCATATGTCATCAATGAGCGATAAGTTCTTCAAGTGGAAAAATATTTAAATCTTTTATTTCTTGTATTGCCGTAACTTTTGATTCCCAAACTTTAGAAAGTGATCGTAAAACTTTACTAACAAGTTCAAAATTCGAGAAACATTTGCCAAGAGTTTGTAAACCATTGACGACATCCAAAAACGGGTGTACATGTCAACAATGGTTTATTTCGGCTTCAAAAAAAAAAAGCTCGAAATCATGCATTAAAATGTTAACTTTCGAGTCTTTGACTCTACTAGTTCCCTCGTGTGTGATTTCAAGTGTTAGCCAAATATCAAAAGCTGTTTATGCGTAGAAATCCGATTGAACTCATTTTTTGTCTAAAAGCGCAAAAATAAGGCATTCATAGCCTTTGTGTTTAAAGAAAAATACTTCTTCTCCAAATCCGACCATTCGTTCATCGGTTTAGAGGGAAGTTGAAAACCATTTTCAACAATATTCCATATATCCAAATTCATAGAAATCAAGAAAACTCTCATTCGAAGTTTTCCAATAAGTGTAGTCCAATCCGTTAAACAACGGTGGACTAAAAAAAACCGATAAGCCCTCTTGAAAGCCATGAAGAGCCATTTCTCTCGGGTGTAAACCGAAATGAGAAATACCGGGCTCTGATACCAATTGTTAGGATCGGAGCAAAGCACTAAGAGGGGGGGGGGTGAATTAGTGCAGCGGATAAAAACTTCGGTTTAAAAAAAATCTTTCAGTATGAAGAGAGCGGAACTTGACAAGTTTAATCTTGAAAGCGTATTCTTAAATATCGCAGCAGCAAAAGTAATAAGGAACTAGAGCATATAAGAAGATTTGCAATAATATAAATAACAATAATGAAAGCATGAAACCACAGATCGCCGATTTTAGAGTGGTTCGGTCAAATGACCTACTCCACTTCATGAGGCCCCTCTTCGATGAGGCTCCCACCTTCCACTAGCAAGCTTCTTGAAATGGAAGGGTAAATACCCCTCTTACAACTCTTTACAAGCGGTTCACTCTCTTACAGATTTTTGAGAAGAGATGAGGTGAAAACTAGCAAATTGAAAAGAAAGCAAGCTAACACTTTTCTAAGATCTTTCTCTCAAACTCTTGCTGCTCAAAAGGTTGTTATCTCAGCTGAGATTTGAGGGGTATTTATAGGCCTCAAGAGGATTCAAATTTGGGCTCCAAAATTTGGGCTCCAAAATTCAAATCCTCTTTGGGTTCCCGATCTTTGGCGGTGCCACCACCATAGCCATTACAGTGCCAGCGCCTGGCTTCGGGTGCTGGGCGGTGCCACCGCCCAAGAAGAGGTGTCACCGCCCTTCGGGCTGGGCGGTGCCACTGCCTCTGTTGTTTTCAGCCCCTTCTGATGTTTTTGCCCACCGCCTATAGTGTTTTTTGACCTCTGATGTTATAGGCCCATACTTGGGTTATAGGATTAATACCTAATCCTAACCCTAATTAACATGATAACTACGAATTTTAAAGATATTATATAAGCTATTACAAAGTCCATAAGTCAAGACTTCTTCTTCATGAAGCTTCGCGAACTTTCGGTGGTCTTAGATAAACTCGGAAACCATTTCCGGACTCGGCAAGCTCTTAAACTTCACGATTTGATCTTGGCGAAGTTCCAATGCTTCTTGGCAAGCTCTCGATCTCTCTCGGCAAACTCTGCGAACTTCCCACGAACCTTCCGGCGAAGCTTCCAAAAAACCCTTCGGGCAAGCTCCCTACTCATTCTCGGCTAGTTCGTGGCGTTCCGATGATCCGCCGGACTTCCGTCGAACTCTTGAACTCCCAACGAATCCTTCATTCTTGACTCCACACTTTGTTTCACTTTATGCCTTCATCGTTATCGTAGTTAATCCTGCACATGCAAACAAAAACTCTACTCCGATCTAGGCAGTTATTACAACGCGAATTGACACATTTTGTTTAAGACGTCATTGGTTGGCGCTTCGTCTGATTCTTTAGCACATCGTCCTCTCTTGCGGCTTGTTGTCCAATCGACGGTTGACCTCCGCAACCCCGATATCCTTGGTGCAATTCCGCTCTTCTTGGCCCGATGCCCGACGTTCGAAGCCTTCTACCGTCCAATATCCTGACGTGATCTCCTCCGGCGCAACGTCAATTCCTCCTGCGTTAACTGTCTAATTCTGATCGAGTAGACCTGCATCACTCAAAATGCAGTTAAACATCTAAACACAATCAATTAGTTTCATCATCAAAATCCGAGATTCAACAGAAATAACAAGTGGATCCCAAGCAGTTGGACATGGGATCGACCGGGATCACAAAGACATTCCTTATGTACATGGCAGGCCCTTCTCAATAAACTACCTACAATAGACAATATGAAAAGAAGAGGTATCTATAATGTTAACCGATGCTCCCTTTGTATGCAACAAGAAGAAACTGTTGACCACCTCTATTTTGCTTGTGATTATACAAAATGGATATGGAAGGAGATTCTCCAGCGATTTGAACTCAATAGACTGCCGCAACCAAACTTGCACCAAGAACTAGGCGACCTCATGCAATGTTTCTCATGAAAAGGGCATCTCACACAACTGGCAAAGGTTACTTTCAGATGCGCTATTTGGTGGATGTGGAAGGAGAGATGTAACAGAATCTTTGAATGTCAACACACAAACAATGCTCAGCTATTGAAAGAGATTATTAGAGACTCAAGATCCTGTATGGAGCAAGATCTCAAAACGGAGCACTTTACCCAAAGAGAAAAATATATTTTTATCAATTTTAATTTTTCTATTAGCTAAAGATCTTGGGAAGCCAAACATTTTCTATTAGCTAAAGATCTTAGGAGTTATAGTCTACAGCATGTGTAGTCATAACTATCGCATTCGCACTCTATGAGTTACATGGCTTTGTCTATGACTTGTATAGATAAAGCTATTTGTAGAAACTTTACACATAATCCATTTACTTTTACTTACCAAAAAAAGAAGATAACATGCTGGAATGTTCGCGGACTTAATAAGCCGGAGAAATGTCGGGAGCTCAACAGAATAATCAAGTCTGCCGCATGTGATATTGTTATTCTAGTGGAAACGAAAATTAAACAATCGCACGTTCAAGCTCAAAAGAATTTAATATGGCCGGACGCAGAACTGTTTACCAATGACTCAAATGAAACTTTTGGTAGAATATGGGTCTTATGGCATCCTAACTCTATTAATGCTTGGTTTATTTCTACTACCGATCAATTCATTCATCTTAAGGTAGAGGATAAAAAGAATGGCTGTCAATTCAATTTCACTGGTATATATGCTTCAAACAGTATGCAAGAAAGAAATACTCTTTGGTCTGATCTGACTAATATTGTAAATGGCTATCTCAATGTACCTTGGATTGTTCTTGGAGACTTTAATACTGTTCGGTACATAAATGAAAAAGAGGGGGGTAGACAACTTTCAGAAAGCCAGCTTCAAAGTTTCAATGATTACATTGACACTGCAGGTATGATTGCACTCTCTTCGGAGACACTGCATGTCTCTTCGGAGACATCCGATAAAATTGGAACGATACATTGACACTGCAGCATTGTTTGATATGAAATCTGTGGGTAATTGGCTCTCTTGGAGTAATCAAGGTGCTGCTAACAGAAAAATAATGGCTCGACTTGTTAGGTGTTTGATTAATCATGAATGGTTAACAGTTTACCCAGATTCACTTCTTGAGTATGGTGCTCCTTTGTTTTCTTACCATTCTTTAATGTATATACACGCAGAAAAAGCGACACCAAGAGGCAAGAAACCGTTTAGATTCTTTAACATGTGTAGTACTCATCCTCTATTTCTTGATGTTATCAGATCTGCTTGGAATGTTAATGTGCATGGATCCCCCCCTTACAACTTATGTCAAAAGCTCAAAGCCTGTAAAGCAGCACTAAAGGAGTGGAATACAAATACCTTTGGCAATATTAACACCAGAGTTCAATTTTGCAGAAAGGAACTAATGTCATTGCAACATGAGCTGCAACTTCAGCCAAATGATGAAAATATTATCTACAAAGAGGCAGAAGCCAAAAATAACTTCATGCAAGCCTTAAAACAGGAGGAAAGTTTTGCAAAGCAGAAGTCTCGACAGCATTGGCTTACACTAGGGGATTCCAATACAAAATTTTTCTATGCTTCAATTGCTACTCGAAGGGCTATTAACCGTATCAGCAAATGTAGAGACAAAGATGATAATCTTATTGAGAATTTAGATGAGGTTAAAGCACACACAGAGCAATTTTTTTATTCCTTACTCAATCAAGATGAGAAACCTAATAACATTCATGTGGAGCCGACTAGAAAACTTGATTCAGAAGCTATTTCAATCCTCAATGCCCCAATTACAGATGACGAAATTGTATGTGTTGTCTTTAAGTCACCAAAGCACAAAAGCCCAGGTCCAGATGGATTTCCAACTGAATTTTACCAAACTGCTTGGTCTATTATTGGAAATGATGTGATCAAGGCATGCCAACATTTTTTCTCTTCAGGTCATATTCTTAGAGAGATGAATTGCACTTTTATTTCCTTAATTCCGAAGAATGCCGGGGCTGATTCACTAGAGAACTATCGACCCATATTATTATGCAACTTTATTTACAAGATCATCTCCAAAGTATAGGCAAATAGAATGCAAAAGGTAATACACAAGATCATTAGCCCAAATCAAGTTGCTTTCATTAAAGGGAGAAGTATACATCATAACATTTTGCTTGCTAATGACTTGGTCAAAGATTTGCATTCAAAAGTAAGAGGGACAAAAATCTGTTTTAAAGCTGATTTACGGAAAGCCTTTGATTCAGTTAATAGGAAGTTTATCTATAAGATGCTCCTCGATATGAACTTCCCACAGCAATGGGTTAATTGGATTCAATCTTGCCTGGAAACTCCAAAGTTTTCGATACTCTTTAATGGCTCACCAATTGGTTTTTTTGGGAGCACGAATGGCATCCGACAAGGTGATCTCTCCGTATCTTTTTACTATTGCGATGGAAGGACTTAGCTGTATGTTGGAACACGCAGTCTTAAATGGCAGCATTAAGGTACCCATTGCTGGTTCTGTTCATATATCACATATAACATTTGCAGATGAGTACTCCACTCTTTGATATCATCAAAGAGTTACTTATCTTTCTTCAAAATGAACCAACTTCAGTAAAGAACCTGGCTACTATTATGAATGAATTCGGTTTGGTTTCTGGACTTCAGTTAAATAATGCGAAAAGTAAAGTATATATGAGCCCTTACGTTGAGGATAATGTCTTTATTGCACAAACTTTGGGGGTTAGTGAGGGAAGCTTGCCAGTTCCTTATTTGGGTCTCCCACTCATATCCACAGGCATTCACAAAACCCACTGTCAGCCTATCTTGCAAAAAATAAAGAATAGAATTTCTTCTTGGAAAACTAGGTTTCTATCAAAAGCAGGACGACTCGAACTCATCCGTTCGGTATTGCACTCCTACTCTATATATTGGTGTAATGCATTTCTTCTGCCTACTGGACTTCTCCAAGATATTGAACGGTTATCAATGAACTTCTTCTGGAATGACACAAATGATAAGGCAATGCATATAGTAAATTGGGATAGCATTTGCAAACCGAAAGATGAAGGGGAGCTAAACTTGAGAAATACTAGAGATTGGAATCAAGCATGTCTGGTGCAGCAATTGTGGGATATTTTGCAAAACAAATGTTACTTATGGTCACATTGGGTTTCTGCTAGGTATCTTTCAAAAGAATCAATCTGGGAAATTTCAACAAGAACAAACCACTCTGCAGCTTGGAAAGGAATTTTAAAGGCAAGGAATTGGCTAATCAAACACATTTCCTATGCAATCTCTTCTGGAACTAGTACTAATATGTGGTACGATCCTTGGGTGAATGGAAAGAATATATTTCAATTATATGGTGACAGAATACGAAAAGATCTTGGGGCTCCCAAAGATTGGAAGGTTTCTGAGTTCATTGCTAACGGTACCTGGTGTCTTCCTATTTCTCCCGAAATGTTATCACTTTGGCCGACTATTATAGCTATTCCAATCACGAACAACTCTTCAGATATACTTATTTGGCCTCATGACAATGGCAAATTTAGTGCCACATCCGCATGGAATCAAATTAGGCAAAGAAATAACAAGTGGGTCCCAAGCGGTTGGACATGGGATGGGACTGGATCACAAAAGACATTCCTTATGTACATGGCAGGCCCTTCTCAATAAACTACCTACAATACACAATATGAAAAAAGAAGAGGTATCTATCATGTTAACCGATGCTCCTTTGTATGCAACAAGAAAGAAAGCTGTTGACCACCTCTATTTTGCTTGTGATTATACAAAATGGATATGGAAGGAGATTCTCCAAATGATTTGAACTCAATAGACGTCAAGCAACCAAACTTGCACCAAGAACTAGGCGACCTCATGCAATGTTTCTCAACAAAAGGGCCTCTCACATAATGGCAAAGGTTACTTTTGGGATCGCTTATTTGGTTGATGAAAGGAGAGATGTAATGAATCTTTGAATGTCAACACACAAATAATGCTCAGCTATTGAAAGAGATTATTAGAGACTCAAAATCCTGTATGGAGCAAGATCTCAAAACGGAGCACTTTACCAAAAGAGAAAAATATATTTTTATCCATTTTAATTTTGCTATTAGCTAAAGATCTTGGGAAGCCAAACATTTTCTATTAGCTAAAGATCTTAGGAGTTATAGTCTGCAGCATGTGTAGTCATAACTATCGCATTCGCACTCTATGAGTTACATGGCTTTGTCTTTTTTTTTGGTAAGTAAAAGTAAATTGATTATGTGTAAAGTTTCTACAAATAGCTTTATCTATACAAGTCATAGACAAAGCCATGTAACTCATAGAGTGCGAATGCGATAGTTATGACTACACATGTTGTAGACTATAACTCCTAATTATAATCAAAATAGAAAATGTTTATCCAGATATATCAAAATTTGGCATCATTCCCAAGATCTTTAGCTAATAGCAAAATTAAAATTGATAAAAAATATTTTTTCTCTTTGGGTAAAGTGTCCGTTTTGAGATCTTGCTCCATACAGGATCTTGAGTCTCTAATAATCTCTTTCAATAGGCTGAGCATTGTTTGTGGGTTGACATTTAAAGATTCTGTTACATCTCTCCTTCCACATCCACCAAATAGCGATCCGAAAAGTAACCTTTGCCGGTTGTAAGGAGAGAGGACCTTTTCTTGAGAAACATTGCATGAGTTCGCCTAGTTCTTGGTGCAAGTTTGTGCGGCAGTCTATTGAGTTCAAATCATTTTGGAGAATCTCCTTCCATATCCATTTTGTATAATCACAAGCAAAATAAATGTGGTCAGCGGTTTCTTCTTTGTTGCATACAAAGGGAGCATCGGTTAACATGATAGATACCCTCTTTTTTATATTGTCTATTGTAGGTAGTTTATTGAGAAGGGCCTGCCATGTACATAAGGAATGTGTTTGTGATCCGTCGATCCCATGTCCAACCTGCTTGGGACCCACTTGTTATTTCTTTGCCTAATTTGATTCCATGCAGATGTGGCACTAAATTTGCCATTGTCATGAGGCAAAAATAAGTTTATCTCAAGAGTTGTTCGTGATTGGAATAGCTATAATAGTCGGCCAAAGTGATAACATTTTGGGGAAATAGGATTAGGGAGACACCAGGTGCAAGTTAGCAATGAACTTGAAAACCTTCCAATCTTTTGGGAGCCCCGAGATCTTTTCATATTCTGTCACCATATAATTGAAATATACTCTTCCCATTCACCCAAGGATCGTACCCACATATTAGTACTAGTTCGAAAGAGATTGCATAGGAAATGTGTTTGATTAGCCAATTCCTTGCCTTTAAAATTCCTTTCCAACTCTGCAGAGTGGTATGTTCTTGTTGAAATTTCCCAGATTGATTCTTTTGAAAGATACCTAGCAAGAAACCCAAAGTGACCATAAAGGAACATTTGTTTTGCAAAAGATCCCACAATTGCTGCACCGGACATGCTTGATTCAATCTCTAGTATTTCTCAAGTTTGGCCCCCTTCATCTTTTGGGTTTACAAATGCTATCCCAATTTACCATATGCATTGCCTTATCATTTGTGCCATTCAGGAAGAAGTTTATTAATAACCGTTCAATATCTTGGAGAAGACCCAGGTAGAAGAAATACATTACACCAATATATAGAGTAGGAGTGTGCACTCAAGAGCGGATGAGTTCGAGTCGTTCTTTTGATAGAAACCTATTTTTCCAAGAAGAAATTCTATTCTTTATTTTTTTGCAAGATAGCGATGGGTGGGTTTTGTGAATGCCTGTGGATATGAGAGCGGGAGACCCAAATAAAGGAACTGGCAAGCTTCCCTCACTAACCCCCAAAGTTTGTGCAATAAAGACATTATCCTCAACGTAAGGGCTCATATATACTTTACTTTTCGCATGATTTAATCAAGTCCGAAACCATACCAAAGTCATTCATAATAGTAGCCAGGTTCTTTTTTGAAGTTGGTTCATTTTGGAGAAAGATAAGTAAGTCATCTACAAATGTTATATGTGATATATGAACAGAACCAAAGAATGGGTACCTTTAATGCTTTGCCATTTAAGACTCGTGTTCCAACATACAGACTAAGTCCTTCCATCATAATAGTAAAAGATCTGGAGAGAGTGGATCACCTTGTCGGATGCCATTCGTGCTCCCAAAAAAAAACCAATTGGTGAGCCATTAAAGAGTATCGAAAACTTTGGAGTTTCGGCAAGATTGAATCAATTAACCCATTCTTTGTGGGAAGTTCATATCGAGGAGCATCTTATAGATAAACTTCCTATTAACTGAATGAAGGCTTTCCGTAAATCAGCTTTAAAACATATTTTTGTCCCTCTTGCTTTTGAATGCAAATCTTTGACCAAGTCATTAGCAAGCAAAATGTTATGATGTATACTTCTCCCTTTGATGAAAGCACTTGGTTTGGGCTAATGATCTTGTGTATTACCTTTTGCATTCTATTTGCCAATACTTTGGAGATGATCTTGTAAATAAAGTTGCATAATGATATGGGTCGATAGTTCTCTAGTGAATCACCCATTTTTTTTTTGAATTAAGGAAAAAAAAGTGCAATTCATCTCTCTAAGAATATGACCAAGAGAAAAAATGTTGGCAAGCCTTGATCACATCATTTCAATAATTGACCAAGCGGTTTGGTAAAATTCATTTTGGAAATCCATCCGGACTGGGCTTTTTGTGCTTTGGTGACTTAAAGACAACACATACAATTTAGTCATCGTAATTGGGGCATTGAGGATTGAAATAGCTTAGAATCAAGTTTTCTAGTCGGCTCCACATGAATGTTATTAGGTATCCCAGCTTGATTGAGTAAGGAATAAAAAAATTGCTCTGTGTGCTTTAACCTCATCCAACTTCTCAATAAGATTATCATCTTTGTCTCTGTATTTTGTCGCGTCTGGTTAATAGCCCCTCGAGTAGCAATTGAAGCATAGAAAAATTTTGTATTGGAATCCCTAGCGTAAGCCAATGTTGTCGAGACTTCTGCTTTGCAAAAACTTTCCTCCTGTTTTAAAGGCTTGCATAAAGTTATTTCGGCTTACGCCTCTTTTGTAGATAATATTTTCATCATTTGGTGAAGTTGCGACTCATGTTGCAATGACATTAGTTCCTTTCGCAAAGTTGAACTCTAGTGTTAATATTGCCAAAGGTATTTGTATTCCAATCCTTTAGTCTTTGCTTTCTGGGCTTTGAGCTTTTTTGACATAAGATATAAGGGGGGGGATCCATGCACATTAACATTCCAAGCAGATCGATAACATCAAGAAATTGAGGATGAGTACTCCACATGTTAAAGAATCTAAACGGTTTCTTGCCTCTTGGTGTCGCTTTTTTCTGCGTGTATATACATTAAAGAATGGAGGAAAACAAAGGAGCACCATACTCAAGAAGTGAATCTGGGTAAACTGTTAACCATTCATGATTAATCAAACACCTATCAAAGTCGAGCCATTATTTTTCTGTTAGCAGCACCTTGATTACTCGGAGAGCCATTACCCACGATTTTTTATATCAAACAATGCTTGAGTGTCAATGTAATCATTGAACTTTTGAAGTCGGCTTTCTGAAAGTTGTCTACCTCCCCCTTTTTTCATTTTGTGTACCGAACAGTATTAAAGTCTCCAAGAACAATCCAAGGTACATTGAGACAGCCATTTACAATATTAGTCGTCGGACCAAAAGTATTTCTTTCTTGCATCTTGTTTTGAAGCATATATACCAAGTGAAATTGAATTGACAACCATTCTTTTTTATCCTCTACCTTAAGATGAATGAATTGATCGATGAGCAGAAATAAACCAAGCATTAATAGAGTTAGGATGCCATAAGACCCATATTCTACCAAAAGTGTCATTTGAATCATTGGTAAACAGTTCTGCGTCCGGCCATATTAAATTCTTTTGAGCTTGAACGCGATTGTTTAATTTTTGTTTCCACTAGAATAACAATATCACATCGCGCAGACTTGATTATTCTATTGAGCTCCGATATTTCTCCGGCTTATTAAGTCCATGAACATTCCAACATGTTATCTTCATTAGTAAAAGATAGTAAGGTATTCATCCTACGACTTTGGATGGATTGTACCATCCATTTTCTTATCTTTCGGTTTTGTATTTTCCTCCTGCACAATATCCTTACCTTTTATGGCTTTATTCCTATATTTATCCACTTCATCTACACTTGCAGATTTTTTAAACTTTAAAATACCTTGAATCATGTGGTCTTGATTGGCAGGGTTTGTTGAAGCTCGATAAGATTGTTGCATCACAATATCTGGATAGTACTTGTTGGGCAGTCTAGCTAGAGAGGTTTGTTGGAGCATGAGTTTGTTGAGACAGAATATCCTTGTTGGCAATGTTTGTTGTGGCTTTGAGTTTGTTGAGGAATAATATCCTTGCTAGCAAGATTTTCTTGGACTGAGTTCGTTGAGCTAGTGTGGATGGATCGATGATATTGGAAGAGATGAAGTTCGACTTATGTTTTCTCGTCCACTAGTACCATGGGAAACCTCATTTGTGGAAGGCTCGACATTATAAAATGCAGATAAAGTTTTGGATTTGTCCTTCTGTTCATCGGTGCTTTCCTTGCAGTCGGAATGCTCAATAGTTTTGCCACCATCGTCTTCTGCTGCCATTAGAGAAGAATCACTTTGTTCTTTGAGGGGCTTGGCGTGGTGGTCGATAGACCTTTGTGGTTGGATTTGGGGTTTTTCTGACAAGCTCCATTTGGATGACCAAAAGATAAACAACGCCGACATCGTTGTGGCTTCGGGAATATGAGACATGTACCCCGAAAGTGTTCCGTCAAGATCACGATAGAAAACCTCATTAGGAAGATCTTCATCGGAAGAAACCAGCACACATGCTCGTGCAAATGCTAATCTCATCGAGCTGCTGTTGCTTTGTCGATGTAGAGTGGCTGTCCCAGAGTGCTGCATAACTTTGCAATAAAAAGCGTCGACTCAAAGATGTAGAGGCAGTCCTTGAAAGATACCCATAATGGAATAGACTATAGGCTATCTAACTTCGAAACGGACATCGGAGACCAACGTCGTAGAATCATTGGATGACCGCGGATAGTCGAGAATCCTTGAGGATTATTTTGCAAATCTTCTTGAGTATAGCTTGCAAACAAAGAATCCGTTCTCCAGCATATGAAGATCAAATGGCGATATTCCCCATCGAAGTTTTGATAAATGAGGATAGTGGGAAATAAGATGTTTTGAGACCTACCACATAGCCAAAATCGCCGCCATAGACCATGTCTCAATAAGCTCTGCTGAATCAACAGTCATTATCTGACAATCTTCTTATCACTGAACTTCTAGAGTAAAGAATTCCAAGCTTAGATCTGGACTTCCAACCGGAGCCTTGAAGAGGCTAGTCCAAGGCCGAGGATCGCTGGAAATGAGAGCAGGCGTCATGATCTAAGCGACACCTTCGATCTTTGGTTGGTCGAAGGAGTTTTCTCTGGAAAAGATATGTTGGAAGAGCAACTTGGGGGTAGGGAGCCTTGCCATCGTTTCAACCCTCTCGCCACCATCGCCAGCCTAGGGGCCATCGCTGCCATGTTTGATCCCTCGGTCGCCGCCGCTCTGAAACGCAGCGCCATTGGGAAAAGCCACCGCTGCAGTATATTAGATCGCCGCTATGGTACCGTCACCCTAGGGATTTATGGTTGCGGCTACGCGATCGTCGCCCTTGGGGAGAAGCCGGCGCTTCTGAGATCTGGTCGTTGCTTTGATTAATGTCGCCGCCACCACTGATCGGTCGTCCTTGGGAGATCGATCACCTCTACAGTTTTTGCCGCCCTTCTCGTGGGAGAAAGCCCGACGCTGCAGGAGTTAGATCGCCTTAGGGAGATATGGTTGTCGCTACATGTACCGTCGCACTAGATCTGGGCCGCCCGCCACGATGGCGTCGCCCTTTGGGAGATCGATCACCTTCTGGTGCCATCGCCGCCCGCCTGTGGGAGAAAGCCAACGATGCAGGAGTCGGATCGTCCTAGGGAGATCCGGTCGCCGCTATAATATTGTCGCCCCCTAGTTAAATTCGCCGCCCTTCTGATGCTCGCCGCCGCCACGCCTTCAGATACCGTTAAGCCCTACTCGCCAAACACTTTCGGGTAAAAGCAGAACTTGGTATCATTTTGTATAATCACAAGCAAAATAAAGGTGGTCACAGTTTCTTCTTGTTGCATACAAAGGGAGCATCGGTTAACATGATAGATACCTCTTCTTTTCATATTGTCTATTGTAGGTAGTTTATTGAGAAGGGCCTGCCATGTACATAAGGAATGTCTTTGTGATCCCGGTCGATCCCATGTCCAACCGCTTGGGACCCACTTGTTATTTCTTTGCCTAATTTGATTCCATGCAGATGTGGCACTAAATTTGCCATTGTCATGAGGCAAAATAAGTTTATCTGAAGAGTTGTTCGTGATTGGAATAGCTATAATAGTGGGCCAAAGTGATAACATTTTGGGGAAATAGGATTAGGTAGACACCAGTGCAGATTAGCAATGAACTCGAAACCTTCCAATCTTTGGGAGCCCCGAGATCTTTTTTTATTCGTCACCATATAATTGAAATATACTCTTCCCATTCACCCAAGGATCGTACCACATATTAGTACTAGTTCCAGAAGAGATTGCATAGGAAATGTGTTTGATTAGCCAATTCCTTGCCTTTAAAATTCCTTTCCAAGCTGCAGAGTGGTATGTTCTTGTTGAAATTTCCCAGATTGATTCTTTTGAAAACCTAGCAGAAACCCAAAGTGACCATAAGGAACATTTGTTTTGCAAAAGATCCCACAATTGCTGCACCAGACATGCTTGATTACAATCTCTAGTATTTCTTAAGTTTAGCCCCCCTTCATCTTTCGGTTTACAAATGCTATCCCAATTTACCATATGCATTGCCTTATCATTTGTGCCATTTCAGAAGAAGTTCATTAATAACCGTTCAATATCTTGGAGAAGTCCAGCAGGTAGAAGAAATGCATTACACCAATATATAGAGTAGGAGTGCAATATCGAACGGATGAGTTTTAAATCCCCGCTTTTTTGATAGAAACCTATTTTTCCAAGAAGAAATTCTATTCTTTATTTTTTTGCAACATATAAATTTGAAATTGGGTTTAGTGAATGCCTGTGGATATGAGCTGGAGACCCAAATAAGGAACCTGGCAAGCTTCCCTCACTAACCCCCAAAGTTTGTGCAATAAAGACATTTTCCTCAACGTAAAGGGCTCATATATACTTTACTTTTCGCATGATTTAACCTGAAGTCCAGAAACCATACCAAAGTCATTCATAATAGTAGCCGAGTTTTTTTATTGAAGTTGGTTCATTTTGGAGAAAGATAAGTAAGTCATCTGCAAATGTTATATGTGATATATGAACAGAAACCAAACAATGGGTACCTTAATGTTTGTCATTTAATCTGCGTGTTCCAACATATAGCTAAGTCCTTCCATCGCAATAGTAAAAAGATCTGGAGAGAGTGGATCACCTTGTCGGATGCCATTCATTGCTCCCAAAAAAACCAATTGGTGAGCCATTAAAGAGTATCGAAAACTTTGGAGTTTCAAGCAATATTGAATCCAATTAACCCATTCTTTGTGGGAAGTTCATATCGAGGGAGCATCTTATAGATAAACTTCCTATTAACCTGAATGAAGGCTTTCAGTAAATCAGCTTTAAAACATATTTTTGTCCCTCTTGCTTTTGAATGCAAATCATTGACCAAGTCATTAGCAAGCAAAATGTTATGATGTATACTTCTCCCTTTGATGAAAGCTGACTTGGTTTGGGCTAATGATCTTGTGTATTACCTTTTGCATTCTATTTGCCAATACTTTGGAGATGATCTTGTAAATAAAGTTGCATAATGATATGGGTCGATAGTTCTCTAGTGAATCAGCCCGCATGCATTCTCGGAATTAAGGAAATAAAAGTGCAATTAATCTCTCTAAGAATATGACCTGAACAGGAAAAAATGTTGTCAAGCCTTGATCACATCATTTCCAATAATAGACCAAGCGGTTTGGTAAAATTCAATTTGGAAATCCATCCGGACTGGGCTTTTGTGCTTTGGTGACTTAAAGACAACACATACAATTTTGTCATCGTAATTGGGGCATTAAGGATTGAAATAGCTTCTGAATCAAGTTTTCTAGGCGCTCCACATGAATGTTATTAGGTTTCCGGCTTGATTGAGTAAGGAATAAAAAATTGCTACGTGTGTGCTTTAACCTCATCCAACTTCTCAATAAGATTATCATCTTTGTCTCTGCATTTGCGTCGGTTAATAGCCCCTTCGGTAACAATTGAAGCATAGAAAAATTTTGTATTGGAATCCCTAAGCGTAAGCCAATGTTGTCGAGACTTCGCTTTTGCAAAACTTTTCCTCTGTTTTTAAGGCTTGCATGAAGTTATTTAAACTTCGCCTCTTTGTAGATAATATTTTCATCATTTATTTGAAGTTGCAGCTCATGTTGCATAGACATTAGTTCCTTTCGCAAAGTTGAACTCTAAGTGGTGTTAATATTGCCAAAGGTATTTGTATTCCACTCCTTTAGTGCTTTCTGGGGCTTTTGAGCTTTTGACATAAGATAGGGGGGGGATCCATGCACATTAACATTCCAAGAAGATCCGATAACATCAAGAAATTGAGGATGAGTACTCCACATGTTAAAGAATCTAAATGGTTTCTTGCCTCTTGGTGTCGCGTGTATATACATTAAAGAATGGTGGAAAACAAAGCAAAACACCATACTCAGAGAAGTGAATGGGTAAACTGTTAACCATTCATGATTAATCAAACACCTATCAAGTCGACCATTATTTTTCTGTTAGCAGCACCTTGATTACTCAGGGAGAGCCAATTACCCACAGATTTCATATCAAACAATGCTGCAGGTGTCAATGTAATCATTGAACTTTTGAAGGCGGGTTTTCGAAAAGTTGTCTACCACCTGTTTTTCATTTGTGTACGAACAGTATTAAAGTCTCCAAGAACAATCCAAGGTACATTGAGACAGCCATTTACAATATTAGTTAGTCGGACCAAAAGATTATTTCTTTCTTGCATCTTGTTTTGAAGCATATATACCAGTGAAATTGAATTGTGACCATTCTTTTTTATCCTCTACCTTAAGATGAATGAATTGATCGATGAAAGAGAAATAAACCAAGTATTAATAGAGTTAGGATGCCATAAGACCCATATTCTACCAAAAGTGTCATTTGAGTCATTGGTAAACAGTTTGCGTCCTACCATATTAAATTCTTTTTTGAGCTTGAGCGCGATTGTTTAATTTTTGTTTCCACTAGAATAACAATATCACATCGCGGTGGACTTGATTATTCTATTGAGCTCAGGCATTTCTCAGGCTTATTAAGTCCGTGAACATTCCAAAGCATGTTATCTTCATTAGTAAAAGATAGTAAGGTATTCATCCTCGACTTTGGATGGATTGTACCATCCTTTTTCTTATCTTTCGGTTTTGTATTTTCCTCCCGCTAAATGTCCTTACCTTTTTATGGCTTTATTCCTATATTTATCCACTTCATCTACAGACTTACAGATTTTTAAACTTTAAAATACCTTGAATCATGTGGTCTTGATTGGCGGGGTTTGTTGAAGCTTCGATAAGATTGTTGCATCACAATATCCCGGATAGTACTTGTTGGGAGCGATCGGCTATAGAGGTTTGTTGGAGCATGAGTTTGTTGAGACGAGAATATCCTTGTTGGCAATGTTTGTTGTGGCTTTGAGTTTGTTGAGGAATAATATCCTTGCTAGCTGAGATTTGCTTGGACTGAGTTAGTTGAGCTAGTGTGGATGGATCCGATGATATTGGAAGAGATGAAGTTCTTGACTTATGTTTCTCCTGTCCACTAGTATCATGGGAAACCTCTGTTGTGGAAGGCTCTAACATTATAGGTACAGATAAAATTTTGGAATT